>SJOL01007908.1:116879-128067 GCA_004794785.1 Opisthorchis felineus | reverse complement strand
CCTAGACAGGGGAAGTCGAGAGGCAGAGGTCGGGTTCGAACCACTGACCTTCCGGTCAGTAGATTTGCGCTCTAACCACTTGAGCCATCTCGCACGGAACCCTAACAGATATAAAATAGTATCATACTAATTAACAATCGGTACACCGAGGAATGATACTCAAGACAGCCTTTTTGGTCTGAAGTTCGCATCGTAACCACCGAGATAACCCAGAAGTCAGACAGGCAAGAAACGACGGACTAAAAAAACCATGAAGAACCCCATACCCAGTGTTTGCCTTTTCTCCTCCACCGCCCTTCGACCGCCCATGAGATTTCACACCCACAGGAGAAATCGCCACCGGGACGTTCGGAGACAAACTGGGAGCTGGACGCGCTTGGGACCATCCATCATACTCGGACGTAGTCGGGCTTATGATGGATGTGATAGGACGGCTGACCATTGACGCTCCCGAGATAGAACCGGACCATGTGGCATGGGAACCAAATGGTTGTGTTGTTTCGATCGACTGAGTGGTTTGGACCGAAGGCGATGAGGATATTGGCCAGATAGACTGCAAACCATGTTTTTGGGTGTTTGGTGGAGAAAGAGGCGTCAGGAACTCACCATTTGTAGAGATGGGAGCGGAAAGCTGGTGCGTGTGTGTGAGAGAGGGAGTAAACAGATAATTGAAGAATATGGATGATTAGTGATCAAAGTGTGAAGAAACACTACTTCTCCAGACCAGCAATGTCATTAGGGACTGCTCGTTCCACTGCTTGCTGAAGAGTAGCCCACATTCGGTGGGACTCCCGGAAATCCCACTTTGGTTGTCTTTTCAAAATAATTTATCACTACCAACTAACCAATTAGACATTTCCCCCTAAAGTACATGATGATTTTTTACGACTTATCAATGAACATCCTAATCAGACTGTCCTGGGAAGTTTCATCCCCACATCCTCCGTAACAGCGATATTACACGTTCACATGAACACAAAATACTTGGATGCCTTGAAAATCAACGAACTTGATGATACACGTGTGGCTAGAGGACGGTACAAAATAGAGATACATTCAGCCAACAAGCCCGTCACACTTTTCGCCAACTGAAGCAGTTGTTTGAAGCCCCAGACAGTTCAACTATCCGACTAACTGGTGTTACGAAGACAAAACGAATGCCATACGCCAACACACCCTGGAAATAGAAGTTACGGACAGCGACGAAGAATGCGCGTTTTGTCAACTACAGCAAACCCAAAAGATCACACTCAGTCCACACTCACAGTCGACAGTTGGTTTAAGAAGGCACTAGCTCCAGTTTGACCAAACGCATTACTAGAAGCGGACAAGCAGCGAAGGTTATAATCAGCGTATTCACCTCACCCGACGGCCAAGCACACCCGATTGTAAGCGCTACAGGAACCAGGTGATGAGGATACTCTTCACTCCCTTTAGCAAAAGGGCAATGTTACACTGAACCCAACAATTCAGCCATCGTCGCAGTGAATGCTAAACGATGTTTGTCCATTAAAATGAGCTGATTTTATTGTGCAAAGCCATACCCACCGGAGCTACACCCGTTGGCAAAACAGACGTAGGGGACTTATCACATTGCTTTCTCTCCTCAACTCGACTGGCACAGTTCAGTTAACTATCTCGCTTCCAGTTGAACCTTTTGCGCTTTGTTCTGTAAGCCCCCTATAATTTTGATCGGACACTTTTATACGAAATATGGTACCTCCTGCTTAACTGTAACCATGAAAAGCCATCCCAATTTTGGAAGGGTCTTCCTGTGTTCCAGGAGATTTTCGCTTGTCGGTGGCACAAATTTTTTTCGGTTCACTAAAATCATCCCCCGACAAGGATACGTGCTTGTTGGGAGGGCCTACTGTGAAGAGCAACCCTCATGAGCCACTAAACCTGATTCGGTTGAGCAGGGAGTCCTTGAACTGAAGCCATGTGCGCTTTCACATACTTTCACGCATTTCACACGATAAGAAACCCAAGAGCTGCTCGGTCTTTAGTCGGCAAACCAATTCGAACAAGCGGTGTTCATCTATTTTACTGCAGTTGCCCTGAAGCCTGATCCCGCAAATGTTATGAGCTACTTATCAACACATCAGTAGGCTGATTTAGTAACAATATTTTATTGGAGAAGGCGATCGATTTCCAGTTGCCTGGTATAGCCTCCACGCCAGTGAGGGTAAATGACCTCTCCTTCACAATGTGCCCTTTTTCACGACCCGTTCGACGGCAGTTTGAGTACTTCAGTGCCAATTGATTGCCTAACGTGGTATCTGACTCAAACGACTGCGTTTCCACTTTCCTTGCGGGTGAACAATGTTCGGTCGAACATCTGACATCCTTCCGATAAAATAAAAGTACTCGGGTGAAGACAGTCTTCTGCCTCGTTGTGATGCGCAAAATCCGACAGCAGTATCGATTGGATGGATCAGAGACTGATGGCCTGGTTTATTCATCTCGCTGAGAACAGGGGTCTGTAGTTCCGCGGTATCATCTGAGCACTGTGGCACAAGTTAAGGGTCTCTGAAAAGCAAACCTGGAAATGTTTTCCGGCCCTGGAGATGTTTATTCTCAACGGGGGACACTTGAGATAACGGCTATGTCTCAGAGCAGCCCCCGGTCTGGTCCTCTCAAGCTAGGGTTGTCTGCAGAACCACAAATGGTACACAGAGTGTAGTAAACACGGCGTACTTGAAGTGCATGTGGAAATTCGGATGCCTTCTGGACGCGACAGTGGCAACCGGCACTGGAACATGATTGCCCGCTGAGTCTATATTATCGAACAATCAGAGCAGGACTGGCTAGATGCTCGAACATTTGACCAATCCCGTGCGAATTAAGCTCGCTGACTGTCACAGAGCTCAACTGTGTGCGGCAAGGCGGTTTTGGCGCAGGATTCCGCCTAACACCACTCGATTCAGTAATAGATCCAAAGTGAGTCACCAGGAGGTAAAGCGTATTCGGCACCTTTCGGGAGAAGGCCGCATGGGAGACCATAGCTGGAGAATGACGCTGTTATGGGTTTCACTTGGAGGGGAACCTTTGGCCTATACTGTACCTTCGCAAACGGCTCGATGATAAAAGAAATTACTCGCCAGTGCGAAAGTATATGACTGAGTTCCACCTACCTGAACACGAACATTAGGACCGACCTCTTTCAGGTATCGGGACAATTGTTCTGGAGGGCAGTTACGATAGTAATCTGCACCCGGAGAGGTCGTGGTGATAGTCGGCGGCGTCAGGACCACCACCGTAGTTGCCGTCAAATTGAACGTTACCGGAGTTGTAGGCGACGGCGACTGACCGAACACAGTGGTGCTGGTTACTCGGGGAGTGGATTGATGAGAACCCGAATGGCGACGGGCTATTCTTCGTCCACCAAGATCTGATGTAGGATTCGGTCGCATTTGTTTGGTGCACTTTACTGGTGGTGATCGTAAACCGGGCGATATCAAAGCCGGTGGGGGTATAATGGTCGGTGAAATTCCATTGGAGGATGGAGTGGGGGAATAGACTGTGACTTGATTGAAAAGCTGATGTTGAAGTAAACGCTAAGGAAAGAGCGAGACAAGGAATAGGATATAAAACACACAGAATGAAGACTTGCTGAGTAGGTTGTGAGAATAGTAGTTCTAGGACGACACAAAACGGCAGAGTCGATTTAATAACCCAACGGTCAACAAGGAAATCAAAGAAACGAAAGAAAGATTAGCACCGTCACTGAAGAACTACCAACCTTTCGTTGTTCGGCCAGATGACGCTGGTTGGCAAGTTTTGTTCGTTGACTGGCTGCGGCCTCCTGGCTTGCCAGAGCTGCAGCGACCGCAGCTTTATTTACTCTATGTGATCCACCTGCGGGACGCAAAGGTGCCTGTACTGATGACGCGGACCAAGATATTGTCGAACTCGATCGAGGTGCTAATAGCAGTTAAAAGAGAAGCGGTAATAACGGGAAAGTGTGAGTAGGATACAAAGGTACAACATAATGGTAAAGTATGTTTCATACGAATCGGCGAGATACTGTTTGGGGAGTGCACAGCGTGGAATCACCACAGACGTAGCCACAGGGTGGAAATCGGCTGGTCTACTTACATACCCAGTGTTCTTGGTAAACAATAAACCAGTGATCATAGTTGGTGCTACGGTTAGTGGGCAAAAGTCCTAGTGGAGGTCATTGTGGCTCACCTCACCGCCACTGGAGTGAGGTGGTTCAAAGCAACAGCAGGACCAGTAAGAGGTGGAAATTGCACACTACATAAAGTGTGATTGATACTCGTCGTTGAGAAACGTATTACTTAGGTACGTAGAAAATCAGCAAGCCAAAAGCGGCAAACCATCATCCATCATAGGAATCCGAAGGAACAAACCAGCACAAAAGCGGAATGAGCTCCATTCAAGCGAAAAAAGGAAACTGTGTTTTGGCAAGAGGTACACCTGAGTTACTAGCCTGGGTGACATTCACTAGATCGTACATGACGACCGACGTACGACAGCTCGCGACGTCAAGTAAGTTCTTCCGAAGTATTCGGAGAACAAGTACCTGGTTGCAGTGAGCGATCCGAATGTCCGTAGAATAAGTCGGGTGAGTTTGGGAACGAGACCAAGAATGTGAAAATATACCTCAGAAAGACTCAACTATCGACAGGGGTTACATACTCGGTGGGTCATTCAACCTCGTGAAACCACTCGTGATACGATACGGAGCATTTTTGTCACCCTCTGGATTTTCCTGCTTGGTTGGTAGGCGTTCAAAGACAGTCAATACAAGCCTCGAGGGGCCGAAGGGTTTTAATAGGTTACTCGTGAGTAGTATGGGCGCAGCTAAAAATAACACGAAGGCTAGTGCTGCGAGCAGTTGAAGTGGTTAGAGGATCCTTCTTGATACAAGATGCGCTCGTCAACCAAAGTGATGCACAAAGCCCTTTCTAAAGAGCCGCAGGGAAGAAGAAAACCTGGAAGCTGTTTGACAAAAGGTTTCCATCAAGTCTGTGGACACGACACCTTTGATGATGAAACATGAGGCCTGTGCGTGGCGCATTCAGCTGAAGAATAGTATAAACGAGAACTCCAGCTGGGATGCAGTTGAGTCCTCCGTTAACACTGACTTAATTTGCGAACGTTTGGAGGGTACAATCATGTGAACATAAGTTGTCCTAAACCACCCACTAAATCTTAACTCCAAGGCATTCACGTTCATCTACAATCAGCTACCCAATAACATTGGGTTACAGCTCTGTAGAACCAAACCACACCAGCAGGTTGGACATCCACGACGCTGTCAGCTGACGCGTGACATTTCTACCCGGACGATCGATGATCACGTGATGGATAGGGCGAATCTTGCGCTAAAAGGCACATCACGTGAACTGATTTCACTCCCCGTAGCTGAGGAGCTCAAATACAGAGGAATCAAGAATCCTTAACATTCACGGGATTAGTAGCAGATGTTTAAAACGCAGTATGGTCAGGAATCTAGGTACCGAATTAAATGAGATGGTAAAATACAGGCCAAAAAATAGGTATTCCGCTAAAGCCAGGCGCTTCGATACAGTAGATGCAAGGTGGTCATTAGTCATTATCCATTGCCCAAACTAGCTGCTACGTTGGACTTAGTAAAGCAAAGCACGCCGGACATCTCAACTACATTCAGGTGCAGGAGAGTGCACAGACTAGAGAAAAAGGGCTGAGTAGTTGTACAACCAGACTTTAGAGGATAGCTGGTGCGAGTAACCGCACTAATTCGGTTGACAGAATTCCCGACAAGCAAGTAGGACAAAGTGAAAGTGAGCTCTGTTTCCACCAACGTTTGCATTGCACGTGGTTGGGTCTCTGCTCAGTTCAGTTATTTTAAATCGTCTGTTATTGACCCTAGGAGTGTTGGCAATATCCTTCAATTCGTTCTCCACAGCGGAGTAGGCGTGAGCACTATCCCAAAGTTCCATTCATCAGACCACAGACTACTAAAAATAGAAGGTACACCGCCAACCAATCAAACTACAGAGAAGCCGACCTCGACGCAACACAGATCACGAACGGACCAACCGGAAGAGACAACAATGGACGGCAACTTCGACAGTAGCGTGGCCGTAGGAAGCAAGAAATACAAACCACAACGCAACACAGATTCTGATCGGACCAACCAGAATCCAAGTGCGATGATTGCCAATGGCCAATCAGGTCACAGCGCAAAAAAAAAGCTGCTCTTTGTAAACTATATAAACGCAAGCACAAGGAGAGGGACTACCACCCAACAGCGCACTGAAGATGTCTCCTCGAATGGTGACGAAACGTCTGCAAATCAATTGCCAAGCTCGGCGAACAGATCAACAGCCACCTGATCAATTACCAACGTTCCATTCATCCATCTAAAGCGTGTACTGCCGGGCAGTAGATTCAATCACTACCAGACTGTGTAACCGGATTCACTGCGCTCAGAAACAACTGTCCAGCCTTGTCTGACTCCAGGCAAAACGGCTTAATACAAATGAAGATACGATTAGTAATGCAGCCATCTCATCCACCTGAATCATGCAAAAGTAGGGAGTCACTTACAGGTAAGAGAATCCAACTGCTCCAAGCTGGTAACCGTTCGAAGTGACTGATTGTTAGGACTCGAAGCGAATGTAAGCGAGGAGGGCATGCGGCTAGGTCCAATGACTTGGGAATAGTTGCTGAACGTGGATGAAATGTTGTTACTGTTAAGTTCAGATGTCATCGGTTTTGAGACGAAGCCTTCTTGCAATTGTTCACAAATTCTAGCAACAGCCTCAACAGACTCATCGTCCGAGTCCCCGTTCATGAACGGGTGATCTCCATCAACATGAAGACTGGGCTCCCCGGAAAAGCGTCGCGTCGAATTGTCTAGTCGTGATCGCTTTAGTTTCGGCGAGTAGGCACTGTCTAGATGATCTCCAGCTGAACTGCGTTCCAACTCATCGCGTCTTAAGATTTCATTTAGGAATTCCACCTCCTCGGCAATCGCTTTTGGTGAAAGAGGCTGTGAATTTGTCGAACAGGTGGTGGACTGACGGTATGATGTGTCAATGTTAATCGGTCGAAGGTGGCTGGTAGACACGGAGGCTGGATTAGCTGCCTCTAGGAACACACTATCTGACAAAGACTCCGTGGATTTAGAATGTGGACTTCCTTTGGACTCAGAGCTGGCTGTGGAAAATTCGTAGACATCGTGACTGAAAAACAAATGAAATGGAATACGTTATCAAGTGTGGCACCGTCTGATGGGATAACGAAGGCGGAGAAACCAGCAGGTCATACAAGGAGTAATCGAAAAACCCGTGGTGCTGCGTACGTGCAAAGGTTTTCTGGACTAGTAAATCACCTTGTACACTCCAAGGACACCTTGAGCTCGAGCACACATAGCTTTGAGCAAATGGGGACATGAAAAAGGAAAATCAAGTCAAGAAAACTTCGAAGTGACCAAATAACAGTTCGAAATACAACAAACGGAGTGTTGGACTCAAAATAGGCCACACAGAGAAATGAAACAAAGCCCTCACGCTACAGCCTTTTCTAAGTGCCGTGCAAACGACATCAAACGACCGTTTCGGAAGATAGCCTATGTATGCATTCCCGGCCTCAGAAGAAGACGATAGATAGACACACAGAGGGAGCCATTAGGGAGTGAGACAGCCAAAACGTAGTTCGTGAGTAGACAATCGGGTTTTAATTATGTATAGCTGCGCTCTGTATTCCTATAGTAACTGTTCTTCTGTCCATATAGACAGATTTCGGTCCGTCGCATCAAAAGACCCTACTAGAATGAAGCTGGGAGGTATGGCCTCTGTGAGCAGTGGAAGTTCACATTTTCGACAACCGTTATCTCCGCAACGAGACGATTAGAAAACGAGTGTTCGGTTGTGCAACATGGACTTTAATCGAAGAATGTGTCCATCACGAAGAGCTGCACTGAGATTAGGTCATGTATTATGCATACCAGAAAACCATACCATACCATACCAGCATTAAAGAAAACAGTTCTGTTTCCTGTGCCAAATTCAGAGTGGCGCAGGAAGGGAGGTGATCAAACGATTACAAAAAGTCTGGGTGCTGTTGGTGCTACTCTCCTTCCAGGATAGGGACCGCGAGATCCCCAATGTGCCTAGTTGGAGACGCTACAAGATATGACTGCTGATCGACGCGAATGATGTTTTTGTTGTCAGTTTCTATTCAGATTGCCTGAACGAGTGTCTGGAGGTGTAGGCACCTGGGAATGATTGTAGTAAGCTAGCACGAAGTCCCTTCCCCGTCCACTCTCATTCTTCTCGTCACAATAAAGCTTTCAAGTAGATCCTGGTTGTACGGCAGTGAAGCACCAGTGTTGAACACTGATGTCGTGCTATCGATGGTGATGATGATGACTACAATGCGGTTCAGATGGCAAAAACTAAGGTTAGGTTGTTTCTTGTTCGAAATCCAAAAAAACGACCGCCATAAATACAAATAATGGAGAAGCGCCGAAATACAACTTCCAACAGTGTCCAATCACCTAGACCAACCAATGCTGGTCGAATTGGAAGATTTGTCCAAATGAATTATGCGGGGCTGATTGTTCCTAACTGGCAATTTACCCTTCCATGTAACAAAAGGATGGTAACCGGGATCCACTCTCCTTGATAATACTAGCGTCGTCTCCACAGACCACTTCCTTCATGCTACAAGCCATTGTTGTCGCCACTGCTATCGGTCTGATTACCACCACTTGGTGAAAGTGTTGGAGACATGGGAACGCAAGCATCTGCAAAAGGACTGATCATGCCTTTTCGAAGACAGACCCAATGATGAACGTCTTGGTAAAGTGGAGGAAATCTGCAGGAACTAGCAAGGCATATATTGTTTAAAAAAATGCACACACAGAAGCAAGAAGATCCTTTTCTCTAGATAGAAGGAAGTAAACAAGAGGAAGGTCGCCGTGAACTCTCTCAGACATTGTATAGACATAAAACACTATTCATGTGGTTGCTTAAAACTTTTCGACCTTATGAGTAGTGTGTTACGTCCATACAACGTAGTCTGACACCGGCGTATCTTACTAAATGAAACACGAGGGGGCCTGATGCAGCAAACTTATTTGAAGAACATCATAAACGAGGGATTCAGTTGGGTGAAAACCAAATTGGTATGCAAATCATTGTATTTCGCTAATCCCTCAGAAATTGTTTAGCCGACTAACCGTTTTCGGTGGAATAGATTTAATTGGTTGTTCTTCAATTGTCCTTGACAGATGAGTTCTGTTTTTAGTATCACTTTTTGGTCCGCCTAGAACTTTCCACGCGAGCTTTAAAATCAGCCCGTTTTCGGTTGCACAGGACACGCCTGTACGTGTCAGTGTTCAATAGATCAGCTGATTCGCACGTTCATTGGCTTTCTGGTTCGGCTAAGCGCATCAGGCTATCAATCGGCTATCCAGACTCGGGTTCACGGTATTAAGAAGACTGTGGTTCACAACACCGACATTAATCTAAGACGATTTCCCATAACACACGGAAACCACCGGTTCTGGAAAGTTCATAGACCCGAACACAATCATGAGGGTATTTTTCATCAAAGCGGTTGATAGCAGTTTTAGCCCTACTGAGGGTAAGTGATCATGTGAACCACAACATGGGAACAAACGAGAAGCAGGTAGACTTTACCGCATTCCTGCACAACCAACCGCCGTGCAATGGTAGCTCAATGTGCTACGTGCTTGAATATGTACTCATAAAGAACCCGTCATTCCAGACAAAGTCTTATGACCTCGACAACTGAAGGCGAATCTCGATTCCAAAAGAAAGGCAGGGTAGTGTGCAGTGGCACGACCTCGGGTGAACGGAATGAAAGCACCCCGAAAAAAACTTTCAAATGAATGCAAGTTTCCACGTGAACGGGGTTGGAGACATTGATTAGGAAGATAAAAACGACACAACAGAAGACCACAAACCTGGTGACTTTGGGTGATGAGCTGGACAGAGATCGAGCAGCTGAACTATAGACCGTCCTACCCCTAGTCACGGAGGACTTTGGAGTAGACACTACCGTCCCAGAGGGTATGCTGCTTTCCGGACTCGAATTTTGAGGTCCAAGTTGTGGGTCTAGTAACAGACGACAAAGACTAGATGGGGCTTCGGTTGTAGGAGCTGTCGCAATCGTCGGAGTAAAAGGTATTGAACTGGTGATCGGCAACGGCGTCGAGCATGGATTATCTGTCAAATGAGATTGATAACTTGTCGAAGACAGAGTTACTGGGTTACCAGAAGTCGGTAGAGTGTAGACAGGTGGCGAATGAACTCTTGGCGCATTCGTTCCAGACGGCGCGAAGAACGGAAAGCCACTTTTCGAATGGGCCACCGTAGAACTGGGTATCAAATCCCCTGCGATCGAGGATGGTAGATCCGGTGGGCATTTAGCACGTGGCGTTGAAGCGTTATATTGCAAGTTTCCGGCAACAGGGACCAAATCACTCGAACTGGTTTGTGAGACTGGTGCCATTCTGCCAAGTTCGACGAAATGTGGTGTTTGTGAATCAAACGCTGATTGGTGGAAATAAGATGGCGAATTGGTACTACTTGTAGTGCCGTAAGTTTTGTTCCCGTCGTAGTCGGAAGAGTCACTGTTGTTAGTGGAAGGAAAGTCTTGAAGCAATAGTTGGGTAAGTGAAGAGACGGGGCCGTTTGATACAGGAACAGAGTTTGTAGGCATATCAATTTGGGAGACGTGTCTGGTTCTTGTGATGTTGTTGGACGTGTGCAGACAGTTGGGAACCACCAGCTGTGGTGTAGGTGGTCCACTTCGACGTCGTTTATTTCTGCCCACTGGTTCTAAGGAAGCCGTTGCCAGACTACTCATCGCACTGGAGGTATCCAGTATGGGCGATGTAAGACGAGAGGACGAATGCACGGCCATTTCACGAGTGCGATTGTTGACGATAAGCTGGTGGTTCAAACCACCCTCAGAAGGACGACGTGCCAGGGACTCTAAGTGTCCAGGTATCACAGACGGCGAACCAGGCTCCGAACTCGTCTGAATCAGAGGAGATGAGAAATGGGAGAAAGCATAAAGAACTAAAGTTCATTGGTACTTACATAGGTACAGCATGCTCGAAAAGTATCCATCCTGAAGCTGTCAAACCCACGCGGTCCACTAAATCATGGTCATAGTGAATGCTGTCTACCCATGTGACACA
>SJOL01007908.1:97408-108021 GCA_004794785.1 Opisthorchis felineus | reverse complement strand
GCTTACCACCTGAAGCATTTCTGGCAGTGTTCATTGTTTGTCTGAGTTTCGGTGATCCGATCTTTCTCCAGGTGCGTCGGGAAACAATCGTAATATCGGAAGCCGTATCGAGCTGCAATCGAATCGTGCTTCCGTTTGCTCCGATTGTAACGTACTTGCGACGAGCATTGAACTGGTTATCAAATGTGGCAGGTATTGCGTTAAAGCGGGGTTCTGACTGGCTTCGTCTGCTTCGTGACATCCGGGTTGGACTGCATCTTCGGCTAGCTTCTCGAGGCCGGCACTGGCTTTCCTTGTGCACACGTCGATTGCACACTGAACATTTGTGCTTTTTATAGGGACACAATCGCACAAAATGCCATTCGCCGCATTGCCGGCATACTGACGGAGGCTTTTCTCCGTTCGAATTTGCCACCACGGGAGGTTGCCCGGATGTCGTCTTGGCAATGTTGAAAGCAGGGTTGGATAAGGACCTCCCAACATGGCCGTGTCGTGTTTAAGATTCAAGAGGCGCTGGCACTCGTGGGTAACGGACTGCAGCGTTATCTCGGGAGGTTGTTCAATCTTGTTCAATAGTCTCGCTCTGATATCACTGTCTGAATGCGACTGAAGACCACATATGAAAATAAGACACGTGAACTGGCCTTCGGTCATGGTAGATAACTTGGATTGTTCGCATTCAAGGTTGACTCTACCGGCAAAAGTGATGTAGTCTTCGGATTCTTTTTTCACCAGTTTCATACACTGGTAGCGAATATTAAACAAGGACGAACGCTCACCGAAAATTGTTGAGAGTTGCTGCACGGTTTTGTCAAAATCGAGATCTCCCGTGTTCTTTGGCAGGATGAAGTTCGAATACCGTGTGTGTTCCGTTATGCCAAGATTTCTGAGCAATAAGCGCACTCTCCAAGCAGCACCTTTGTGCTTCAGCTCGACTTTGAAAATATCTTCGTAACGTTTGAACCACGAATCGAAGGTTAGACCGGGATCAGGGTCATAATGGAACTCCATGATGCTGTTGGCGATCGAGTCGACTGAATTTGCATCTGGAGTGGGGTCTGGTAGTTGAATTTCAAGTTGCTGCGTCAAAGTTTCCACCAAACGTAATTGCGCCGCTTCAAACTGATTTTGTTGTTGCAGCATAATTTCTTTCAACGCTTCAGCAGTTATTGTCATGGTTCCGTGGGTTCGGGCGTCGCCAATCTGTTATATCTTCTGCTGACCCCGCTCCAGTGCCTAGTGCCGGAAAACGACTCACCGAAGGGAACACAACAGCTTTATTCCGAACAAGCGAGTGCGAGAGCGAGAGTGCCAGAGTACAACGGCCTCAAGTTATTTTATTGGAGGGATACTGTCTGACCTTGGTCCAACGCTATCTTGCGCTGTCCGGCTTCGACACAAGGCTGTCACGCCCTGCATATTGCGGGGGCGTTGTCTGACCTTGATCAGCGCTGACTCGCGCTGTCCGGCTTTGATAAAAGGCTGTCGCGCGCTGCATATTGAAGGGGGTTGTCTGTCTGGTCAGCATCTAGCGGAGTTGATGGTCTCAGTAGATTTCGAGCATTCAGTGGTTACTTCCAGGAATCTGACCTTCCCGATAATCGGTTTCACTTACAAAACGAAATCTCCATGGCTTTACAATTCCGTGAACACCAGTTCAGTCCAAACCGAGATGTCTCAGCCGTAAGAGCGCGAATTTACTGACCGGAAGGTCCGTGGTTCGAATCCGACCTTTGCCTCTCGACTTCCCCTGTCTAGGCTTGGGGAACCTGGCAGTATCCCGGCCCTCATGCTTCCTTCTGGTGGCATGGCAGTTAGGCACCGACAGGGTGCTACAGCTGAATAATATTCGACTGAAATAACTAGCTGCTGTGAAAGACAAACTTCACCAACTTATTCAAGGGGCCCAAGCACAGATGTCATGATATTTTGGCTGAATATCAAAAAAAGTGATACATCCTGGAAACACCACCCACAAGAGAGTCCAAATCCTGAAAACCATGTTCGGTTGGCCCCTCGACGTTTATTTTAAGGAAGATGGAACCTCAAAGAAGAGGCCACCAATAAGAGTTCCACGATGTAATGGATCCACAACTGCTTCGTGGTTTTAATTAAGGCTTTCGACTGACGCAGAAAATCAGCTCCCACTGATGTGCCTGGAAAAGGCATAACACGGCAGAGCTGCGATCGAAACATCCGTGAGCAAGACATCTTACACCCTAAAATCGACCTTTTTCTGCTACGGATTTCATCAAAACAATCTCACAACTGCTCGCGAAGAATATCAGTAGTTTATTCTTCACAACTGTATCACCGATTGTGCACATCTTGGCATAGGTCACCTATTATGGACAGTTCCACTGTATGATATTCATGGAGCCAGTTTTCGTATCCGTAGGGGCCAAGCACAACACAGCGATGTGAGTAACGTGTTCGGAAATCAAAACGCCAGGCTGGCTACGTAGGAATTTATCTGAAGAACGGTCACTCGAGGATCCAGCGGGCAGATCATGGAACATGAAGTGCAACTTGATGCGCCGCGGTGACGGTGCGATGTTGGGATCGAAAATCGAGAACCACACACAGAGGATAGTCAAAAAGCATTACCAGGAATTACAACTGCCCTGTAGGAGGTTGGAAAAAAACGACTGATTTCAGTGCCGTTTCAGGTTTGGCTTGCTGATAAATCAGCTGTCCAATAAGGGAAAACCGGCAGCGATCTTGCTCACACACACATACGAAGTATCATGGCAACCCGTGTTTGATTTGCCTGCTAACCACGGAAAATTACCTCTAATATCCCCAAAAAAGCGAGAAAAAAGTCCCATCACCATGCGTTCAACTAGCTGACGGAGGACCTGCGTGTTCAGTGCTAACTCACTAACACAAACAACACGAGCACATTCCAGAGAAAGTTGATATTGGTCAGTCACTACAAACAACACCGAAAAGCAGATATATCACGACCAGGAGTCCCAAGGAGAGGTAAATTTGATACCTAGTTGGCTTGCGCACTAGAGAGAGGCTTCGTTTTAGGACAGCTGCGCGTTCTCAGGTGTTTGATTGTGGGCATGAACAAGACACACTTTACAAGACAACAAACGAGTGGAACCGCAGAATATATGAAAACCGGTGGTTTGACGCTGAACAGGTTCGCATGCTACATACGGAATCTCGGTGCATCTTTTGTAGCCCTGAAACTACCACTAAATTACAGCGACTTCCTCCTGTAGAAGGATGAATCGGTTCCAAAAATATGCCCTTGTAGATAAAAAACAACTAAAAACTTTATGAGTAAAGTTGATGCACCGCTACAGCAATTAGGAAGTAATGACCTTGGTTTCCTGAGTCTTTGAGTCCTGGGATTCGTCTAAACCAACGGAAGACTGAACGACGATGGTTTGCAGTTCCTGAGACGTGGGTGTCACTGGTTGGGAAGTGGACGTAGCGTTGCTGCCGCCAGTTACTGGCACCGTGGGTAAGTGGCTGCCACTGTTGTTGTTGGTGTTGCGTGAAGCAGTCTCAGCTGGAGTTGCGGATAATCGAGGCGTTGGGGCAGTACAGCCGCTACTTGTATTTTCTACGGGAAAGAGAACAAAAAAAACGGTGAGGTCAAAGTGACAATAAGCCTCAAAATTGTTGGTTTGTGCTTCAGTTCCTAAATACCTATTAAATCTGTAACGCTGTCTACGAGGAATATCCTAACTCGACCGGCAAGCTGGTGGAAAAAAGCCGACCCATGTGGCACAGCTAAGCTTCGCACATTAATTCTCACATGCTCCATTTGGATTTTGTTTGGAACAATCAACTTCAATTAAGGTAAGGCTGAATTTACGACTTCCGTATATTTCGTGAAAAAGATCAATCACCCTTTTGATCGATCGTTTCGAAGCAACAATTGAGAATAACCTTCGTTCAAACCACCAATCGACAATGTGGAAAACACTCGACTAGCCGTTTCTCTCGGTTAGTAGACTCTTATGGACGCGCAAAATAATAAGGGGTCCCATCAAATCGCTTCAGTTAGAACCGAACGAGGAGGCAAGAGCACTAGTTACTAGGTTCATTTGTTCCTGCTACTGTGGCAACAATCCAGCTGCATAACTGATCTAACGTTTGGCCATATACTCTAAGAGGCTTGAGCAGCAAGCGTAAAGGCAAGCAGGCCTGGCGGAAGGCATGAGCCCGAGATAGCCCAGGCACGAACCTACTGACCGGAAGGTAAGTGGTTCAGCATCTCGACCGCTTTTGTCTAGGCTTGGACAACCTGGCAATATCTCAGCCATCGTGCTTGCTTCGGGCGGCAGCTGAACACGAGGCATGACAGCATGTGTGGGTAATGTCTGTCCTATGGTGCGCAGTGAGGAGAACGGATAGTAATGGTCCTTGCTATTCCGAGTGGGATAGGATGCAAAATTTGAGCCAATTCTTTATTTGAGGCTGATAGCCAGACCATACGCAGTCACTTTGTGCTGATTCTGGAGCGTTATAATCGCACCGGTTTCAGTTCATATGCGGTGGGGAAACAGGTTTAACGATTCGTTGAATACTCTCATTTGCAGGCCAACTTGGTTTTGACGGCAGACTCAAGTGAATCCAAGTAAATCGCCCGTTTATGATGGTCCTCAAAAACTGAATCAGCTGGTACGACATTTGAAATGTGGCGATACATTGTCTAGACATAACACACTGCTCATAAGGTTTCTGTCGAAGAGTTTTCGAGAACCTTGTGAGTAGTGTTACATCTAGGTCTGACGAGTATTCATATTACCGGGATGGTACCGTCTGAAAATGAATTAGCATTTCTATGCCTTCCTCGGCTAACTGCTTGTCCTGCGCGACAACTCGCAGAGCTCAAAGTTCGACTCTGGAGGAAAGTTGGAATAAAGCGGGAAAGATGAGAGACAAGGAACTATTAGCTCCGAGAATGTGTTCCCTTCCCGCTGGGGATGGAGCAACTGCGTAAGCAGTGTTATCGACCAGTAAGCCACGCACACCAGTAATACTTAAAGGTTACACAGAACGCAAACAAATGTTAGAAACCAGAGTAACCATGATAACGTAACTGATAAAGGAAGCCCTTTACACTTGGGATACGTCGATCATTCCTGAAATGGAACCCAATTACGCATGATACGAACGAAATAATTAACACCGGAGATTGAACAGTCTTCGAACCAAGTTACCGTACCACAAGAAGCTAGCAAAAACACAACAAAGAGCTATTGTGTCCAGTGTACATGATGCTTTGAATAAATATGACAGAACAGACATACCGTCACGACCGGAAAAGGGACCAGCTGGTTTCGTTTCTTCGGCCGGTGCCTGGGGTGCAGTAACTGACCCGTCGGGTGTGGTAGTTCGAGTCTGTTTCGCGGTTACTAGCGCATTTGGACCAAGATACTGACGGACAATCTGTCGGACACGACGAGCGAAGTGTTCCCTTAGGGCTCCTCCTGGCTGGACTCGGTTAGCAGGTCCGCTGGAGATCGATCCAAGGGAAAGCAGAGAACGATCGTCTGATCTGGCCACACCAGCACCAAAGATATCTTTCCATATCTGACGGATCTTTTGTATCGCTTCCGGTGGAAGTAAGTGTTGCAGTTGCATAACACTGCAAGAATATTTAAAAAAACAAGAAAGTCGAGTATGCGCGTGTGTGCAAAACAAGAGAATATTTTGCACCTACTGATGTGATTTTCGGAAGTCAAAAGTTTACTTTAGTCCGTGGGTTGAAATGGTGTAGCGACAGATATGCCACATAATGTAGAATTATGTCTAGGGGACTCTTCGTTTGGAGGAACTCATGAGAGGCAAAATGTATAGCTCTCCAGCTCTATAACTCTGAAACAAATGCAACCGAAGCCCCTTCCTGTACTGACTTATGGCATCATAAGTTACTACGAGATAACCACTGAAAAAAGATGGGGGAAACAGCTGCGGAAAAAGTCGATTGGACCAAAAAAAACTGGATTACCATTCCCAAACTGTGCGATTCGCCGTCCATCCATACACAGGTGGTGATGAGCATCAGGTTCGTGAGCGAACCAAACCATAACTATCCGTGTGTCACATTTACAGTCTTTATAGGGGGCTCGTCGTCAGTCGTCGTGAGTTTGAGATAGCTCAGTGGTTAAGGATGGTTCGCAGTTCAAACCCAGCCCCGGCATCTCAACTGCCCTGTCTAGGTTTGGACAACCCGACAGTATCTCAGACCTAGCGCTCGGTAGCTAGGCACCGAAAGGGTGTTACAGCCGGAAAACAATATGCACAAAACAGCATCAAGACGCACTAGCTCGGATTCATTGGTTGCTTTAGTCGACCGTTTCGGTGACTGTATGAATTTCGCCATGCGACTCAAGCAGAACACTGAAATATCAATGTATGGGTTCCCTGAATTGTGAATTTCGACCACTTGGATATTTTCGAACTCGTTGTCCAAAATCCATTGACTGTCCATGATAAAATGGACCCGTATGGGTTGAATTGGGGGGAACCAACAAGGTCTTTCTGAACTTTTGTACAGTAATTGAGTAGCAAAACTGATGAAAGATAAACTACATAAAACTATTTCGTCCAAGCATGGACAGACGTGTAAACAGGAGCAGAACATAGGCAGAACATAACAGGTCTTTGTCAGTTCGAACCGGCTGAGTATCGCCACCTTGAGTCCAAAACGCCCATCAACGCATCGATCCGAAGAAGCATTTGCAAGTTTAATCTGTTTAATCTGTTTAATCCAGCGGATAAAACAAGACCGCTTGACTGTCTTGCCGGAGGCGTTGCTGGACTCCTCATACACACACACACACATCAACTCGAGTGTGGCTATACTTAACAATGTGTTGACCAGAGGCTTGGGAACAGCAGTTGACTGAGTGCATGGCATCCAACTGGGAGGCCCAATCAGCATACTACAAGCTCCTAGAGTCTCTTAGTGCTGTTCGCCTTCCAGGATGGGGTTCATTTGACTATCCCTGTACTCACGCTAAAGATATGGTGGCCAAGCGATGATGATGAGTCTAATTAATCAAACAGTGCCGGGTTGAATTAACACTTTGAGTTCGAACTTTAAGCCTGATAACATTGACGCTCGAAGCTATCTACCGGCTGCACAACACCTATCGGTCAACCAGAATGCCACAAGGGTTCTGAAACCTAGAACAAACGACATCAGCAACGGAGTTCTACAGCTTCAAAAATTGCACGATTCATAGAGTTGAAAATACTTGTTGCAAAACTAAAGCGATCAATGCGCAGTCCGAGTGAACGACAATGATAAACGGACAATTTAGATGGTTTCGGCTCATCGACAGCTTCTCCTTTCCAAGCCTTCTTCCAACCACAAATTGCGAGCAGAACAGATAAATACATCAAAAATGGATGCGAAGACTCAACAATTGACTTTGTGGGCAACACTGCTAAAACGGCCCATATTAGCTACCGAATGAATGAACACCCACCTCATGCTTCAGTTCACATACCGCAATAAGTTATGTGTTCTAGTCTGAAGGCCATATCGTAGTAAACTGCCTGCTCAGTTTCTGGTAAAATGTAGCCACGCGCTTTGTCCGACGTGAGAGCGCTAATCATTGGTCAGCCAAATGATGGTAAAAATTGAGTTTATACATGAAAAACTAGCCAGTTCTGTTGTTGCTCTAGAGAGATGCGCCTTCGACACGCTGATCGAACATCAGTCATCTGGATTGCTGCCTAACGTTTTTAGTTCCCAGACCATGACCTGTCGCTTATTTAGATACGGGCAAATCTACCGACAACCTTGCCAGTTTTATGCATACAAGACTGTGTGTATAGCGATTGTTCTGTTCTCTTTAACGCCATTTCTGTCTTGTCGGTCTCATCCATTCGTCAGTACCATACCGCACAGTGTAACCAAATGGGTTGGGGGGGGGGGCATACCGTACTGCGTAGCTAACGTTCTCCACCATCAAGTAGAATTCTCAACAAAGACGTAAACGTAAGAATTTGGAACCCCATCAGAGTGAGGATGGCCTCTTGCTGCCACGACAACAATGCTATGCATGAACATAAGGAGGCCTGAGGACAGTCGATAAAAGCCAGGCGAGATCGCGTCAGTTCTAAACCGGAGAGGGTCTATGACCTGCGCCGCTCGACCCAAACAGCACTAGACGCGGGATAACCGTAAAGATCAATCAGTCAGTCTGGCAGTGGCATACATGTGCGTGTGTCCCACACCGATTGGTTCACCGGAACAGACGTTCTGCAGATGTGCATGTGTCCAATCGCGCAAACAATCGATTTTCAGACAACAACGACGACAACGAAATAACTAAACACTGTATCCGGGCGGCAACAAGCCTGTCCAGAAAATATCGGCCATGACGGTGGAGCAAAAAACGGGTGATACCGCTGTTCTGATGTGAGCAAATTGGAGGATAAATCACAAAGTACACAGTATAATTGCGTCGGGTAAAAAGTTTGGAATCACAAGAGCGTGCCGCGTGAATGGGCGTTGAGACCCGTCGGCTTTCTGTCTACCAACCATTGAACAGGACAACTACATTACGGTACCCAAAATTGCCACGGTCGTAAAATGAGGCGATTTCGTAGACTGTTCATTAGGTCGAAGGTGAGGAGAATCCGGCTCCAAACTCGAGCACAGTAGTTCTCAACACGCTTGATGAATCCTAAGCCTCATACGATCGGAATGCAAAAGTCCTTCTGAGGCAGGTATCCAACGCAAAAAGTGCATTACGATTACGCCCTCTGGAGGACGGGGCTGACAAAAAAATGCCGTCTGCAGTGAGGACCAATCGTTAGCGGAAAATGAGTTTGGAAATTACTCATCCAAATCAATCAATACAATGGGATAAACAAACTTGGCAAAAATAGCACAGGTGTAGAAGCCACATCAACTCGGATGTAGGCACCAGTTACGAATACAATTAGGGTCGCTTTTCTCCAAGAAAACGGGCGGAATGGGGTTTGTCGTCTAACGTGTCATTTTGACTGTCAGTTCCTTCTATTGATCCGCTGTGACCTGTTTTGAAATCTGACGCCTAAAGAAGGAAATGCATGGAGCGCACACAGATTATCAGCCCCTTAAACAACAGACTTCTTTGTGTTAAGAAATCCCGGTGTGTTTCACAAGTTGCGCTTCTTGAGGATGGATCCATGTGATGGATCCATGGTGTCCGACCGGAAATCGAAATTTTGAGAAAAGATGCCTTAACTTCACACCTTCATTAGGACGTCCTAACACAGGAGACGCATTTACTGCATCACAGATCAACCCTTACAGTTCATCTTGACAAAAGCTAAGAGCTTCAACAAACAAAATTAGTTTCTCGATTAAACACACTACTGATGAGGTTGCTGAAAACTCTTGGACGATGGATTTAGCTCAGTCCCCTGTTTACACGAAATGAATTTTCGAATGAGTGTATTTCGCAAAACTAGCTTGATTGCGCTCGGAGCAACCCAACCCGATCAAGCGCGTTGTGAGTTGTGGAGGTACAACCCCCTCCCCAAAGGACAGCACAACAGGGAAAGGATAGTTTGCGCTTTTATTGGGGGACGTTGCGCAATACTGTGACTAAGGGTTACTAGTGCAATCATGTATTCACTGTCTAGGCTTGAGCCCCCTGTCTAGGCTTGGACAACCTGGTAGTATCTCAGCCCTCGTGTTTCCGTCGGGTGGCATGGCAGCTAGGCACCAGAAGGGTGCTACAGCTGAACGATTTTTTTCACGTGATAAAAAAGAATAAAACTATCAATTGTAGTAAGGTCAACTGGAGTAGTGATTCATAAGGAGAACGACGACGGGTCTGCAACTAAGCAAATAGAATAGGGAACGTGAAGACCACCGGGAACGCTACTGTTAAGAGGGTTTATATGGTTTTAACAGTAAGTCAACTGAATCACGATTTACAATCGGTGCATACCGATTCGACCTTGGAAGAGGATGCAACCGGGGAACACACAGAAGCAATTGGCACAAAAGAGTACAATGAAAAGTCACGTGATTCAAACAGTCAATACTGTGGATTAGTGGCACTACATCTATCCGAAATGTGAGTTACTCACGTGGCTGATCAAATCCTCGTAGCAGAATGATAGAAAGTTTACGCCCCTATCCCAAAGATAGAATCGTGCTAGCTGTTCGTGCGATACACGAAAAAGCCACGCAATGCTTCTCGATTGGTCAATTTACTTTGATTTCGCCCGAATGACGGAACCCTGATTTTGTCCTTCTTCAGGGCGACCAAATGCAAAGAGCCTGTTCACAAGAGGGACAACTGTACTACGGAATTCCCAGTCTGCGAACTAATAGTCACGATTTCCCTTGGAACGTTACAACCATGTGATACGGATAGTTCGTTGTCTTTATCCGATTCCGGAGGGTATTTCTTGCTCTGGCGTGTTAGAATATGCAACCGAGAGTGACTGTAGACCGCACACACCAATTGATGTGAGCGATCCGCAGAGAGAGAAAATTCTCAGGAATGTCAAGTTGAAAGTGTGAAGTACTCACTACACGAACAAGAGTCATACCTTTTTCTTGGTCTTTATTCAAAATGGAATTTGTAATCATTACGATCTGCTGAAAGGAAACCGTTCATCGTCACACT
>SJOL01007908.1:86293-97365 GCA_004794785.1 Opisthorchis felineus | reverse complement strand
GCCGAGTGAAAACTACAAGCCTAGAGGCCACAAGGGGATCGAACGAACAGATGACCTTTTGGTTATTAGCTTTAGGCTGCTGACCAAAGGGCCAAAGAACATCTGAGAAATCAGCTACTGACTTATTGATACAACCTGACTACTGGCAGCAGTCACATTGTTTCATCTGAACGATCCTTCCAGAGGATTTTTCAACCCATGGGCTTACAATTTTAGCGGATACTAATAGAGAACGTCCGAAAACTCACAAACATGAGATGTCTCGACCCTATTTTTGCTTAGGAGCCATTGGGCTTAGTGAAACCCAACCATTCCAGGACTGCATGTGCCCGGAAGCTCAATGATATTCCGACAGGACTCGCCCGGGTAGATCTTGAAATACCAAGTGTGGACACAAGTTAGAGGGGAAAATAACATGTTGAAGGGAATATCGGTAGACCAGATCGTAATGATGACCGTTGACTTGTTCGCTGAGCGGGGTAATTGGACTGCAAGCGTTTCACCACCAGTCGAGGTGAAATAATCATTGCTTTGTGAAGATGATCAAACTGGTCCTAGTACGAAACCGCCTTGTTCGTACGCAACAGATTGCTTACTTCATGTTAGATGGTAGCCTACCTAGGCTTTGCGGGCCTGTTAGAAAAGCGAAATGTGTAGACATCTCCACAGAACTCTGGAAAGATTTGGCGGGTCCTTTGATCGGGTTCCATTTCCCGGTTATGGAAGGCTACGTCGATTCCTGAGGTACTTTTCGCTCAAGATTCAACGTATTCACTTAGTTCAAGAAGTTAGATAAACGAAGGACAATACAGTGGTACACATTCAGCGATTCTGCCTCAAAAGATTGTTTGGCGGACCCTTTGAAGTTAGACTATGCAGTAATCCTATTGAAAGAGAAAACTACAGAGGAAGGGGCTTCTGGCATTTCCTAAGGATGGCTTCCTTACCAGGGGATTTCACATTGGGTCGTCCCAGATGGCTTCCCTGGTCCGCCTTGGCACGTAACTGTTAGTAATTAGACAGACGTAAAACTTTGGGTTAATGGATGGGGTTCATCAACGCTTTATGTGATTGGGAGCGACAGACTCTTTGTGACTCCTAACGAAAATCACGAGGAACCAAGTGGGTGGGCACGGAAGTAGCTGACATTGAGAATTTCATGTTCACGCCCGAGTCAGTGGATACATTTCCACACACACGACCAGCATGCCATGATGGTTTCTAGACTTGCAGTTACAAAGACCTGGTGTACTATGGTCGGAAACACAGTGGATGCAGTGACCGTGAGTTTAGGTGATAGTGAAATGGCTGAATACAACTGCAGTAAATCTCTAAAATAAACCCCTTTAGAGAGACAGAGACTTCCGCGGGAGTTAATACGGATGAACACAAAGTTCGCACGGAGCCAGTGGACTACCCAGTCACGAGTCTGAGCCTAGCTGTAGTCTGAGGCCCAAGTCAACGCAAATACAGTTAGTTCAACCTTAATGAGATTTTTTTATCAATATATGAAGATGGCGAAGGTCTGAGAAAACTTTCGGGCAGGCTGTTGACGACGTGGAAGTACGCTTACCGTTCTCCATGCTCTTTCTTATGGACGCTCGACGCCGGCGATGTAGTAGGCAAACTGATCGTGAATTGTCCTGCTGAGCTCGGCGAACACCGTGGTGGTGGTGGTGTGACAGGATGTATGTGACCTGGCCTTGATCGATCAGATTGTGGTTCCCGAGTGGCAACTGTAAAACCAAGGCACAATACGGTGTGGGGTCACGAAATATATAATAAAACGAGCAAAACTACACAGAGGGATTAAAACACAGGACGTTTGGGTGGTTCGAATATAAGAACGTGACACAAAAGTATCATTCCACCGCCATCCCGCTAAACGAAATTCTGAGAAGTATGTGCTGAATCGAAGTCAGTGGGATTTTTTGTGCGAAAAAAATTGACTACGAAGAAGAAACGAGAAAGTTCACTAACAACAGTTGATGGAAGGACAAGCGTGGAAATGCACCTATCGTCCTGTTTTCATCATTCAAAAACTTTGTACCAAAGGGACATTAACGAGCACTTTAGGCAACACAATACGGTGGCACTCGAAACAGTCTGAGTTCCCACGGTAAGACGTCCTAGGGGCGATATGACTGAGTGGTTAGTTCGCGAATTTAATGACCAGAAGGTCCGTAGTTCGAACCCGACCTCTGCATCTCGACTTCTCCTGTCTCAGCTTGGGCAACCTGGCAGTAAATCAGCCCTCGTGCTTCCTTCGGGTGATATGGCAGCTAGGCACCGAAACGGTACTACAGCTGAAGGATTATTACTATTTTTAATATTTTAAGACGTCCCCATAAGAGCTGCAAAACCTTCCCGTGTCAAGCGAAATTTCGGGTGTGGCATTGCCCAAGAACAACTACCCAACAGGAATGTCGCAATTTAAGCTCGAAATATCTGTATAGTTCCACATTCATCTTTGGCCAATTTTGACTCTTATTGGGGCCTCTAACATGCAAAAGACGCATAAACAATGGGGCCGAACCCTCTCTCTATTGGACGAGGAGCATGAGATACAATTACTGTCCTTTGAGGACATCAAACCCGGAGAAGAGCTTCCGATCTGGCGTTATGCCCATCGGTCCGTGATGCAACCGTCCCACAGGTTAAAGTGACCGTCACGAGGATATTTTATATTCCGCCCGAATGACATCCGTTTGCTCAGCAGATAGCCAGGAAATGTCGTTAAAAGGGCTACACATAGAGCTGTCTGCGTAGAACAAATCCATCATTGCCTTGTCGGAATTCTCTTAGTTTGCTGAGGTGCTTTTACCCAGCAGTCTAGCTATATTACAACCTCGAAAAGTTACCAAGCGAATTCAGCTCTAGTAGAGAGGTGATCGTAGTTCAGGGGGACGAACACACCTATGAGTGCCACATACAGCTACATGGGCTTGTTAGAGTGGGACTCACTACAGGGAAAGTCGCTAGACAGAGGGAGTACGTAGTTCATTGAAAACAAAATAAAACGCTACCGGTGGAGTTCGAGCAAATGACGTAAACCAAGACACGCAAAAGAGAAGTCTCACAGAGAATAGAAGCAACCGCATTGTACGGGGCAGAAAATGCAGTACTCCACCCCTATTACGAAAGGGACACCCAACAGGGAAATTCATCTCTCGCCATTCCCATTGTATTCATGCGGTCACATCAGGGAAGTGTGGGTGGGGAGGGGGCAGAGGAAGGTGCTACGTAAGCAGAAAACAATCAATCTGGGCAGGTGGACCTACCCTGTATTTGTCACATGATCCACCGACTTTAGTGGCATCCCTACAATTAAACCCTGGACAGGTATCTACGTAAATAATCTGCCTAATTCGCAGTGAGTAGTAGCTGTTAGTCGTGAGATAGAGTGAGAATCACTCATTGTTCCTGGGCTATTGACCAGTTCAGGTCCACCACGTGGGTGCATGGATATGCCCGTGAACATACAAACATGCCAACCATATCAGGCAGGATAAGAACGGTGGGTGTGATCACACACCGGTCCACAACAGAACGCAACTGAGAGGACGGCGGAGATAGCGCACAGGACAAACATGGGTGTGCCTACATACGCTTGTGAAGGGTGGCGGGTGTATGAGAGAGAGAAAGAGACAGAACAAAGCCACGATGTTGATTGGTGGTCGGAAACAGAAAATCTAGGTCGGCTAATTAGGCTCTCTCTGTCTCGCAGTTGGACGGCAAGTCATCGTTTTTTTTTCGGGCAAAAGATTCAAGGGACCGGCACTGAGATATGTGGATGATTCTGGACGCTTAGGTGGGGCAGAGTAGTGGTTAGACATGGTCGGTGCGCGCTTTCGCACAACAAATGCTCAACTTTACGGAATGCACTCATTTGTACACTAATTTGGTTTCAACGGGAGAGTCAACTGAATGTGCTTCAAAAAAGCCGTCCCATATTTCAGTTGAGACGATAGTCGAGATATCGTAGTATATTGTCTAGACGGAACACTACTCGAAAAGTGTTCAGCAACCTTGTAAGTAGTGTGTTCCGTCTAGACAAATGCATAACTTCGTCTGTATCCGAAATAGGACGGGTCCTAGGTGGATTCGTAAACAAGAAAGGAGTGAGAAGAGCTTACACCGTGTTGTCCGATGGCATTTGTGTGACGAAGTTTTGTACTTACGTGTAGCACAACAAACATACACGAGCTCCCGTTTGCCTGCATTATGTAGACGGCTAAACCCGACACTTGATGGTTCAAACTGTTTTGACAACTACCACGCTCAATCTCCAAGCAGACGTCTTCGCGTTATTCACACACGCGGCAGGAGTTAAGCAATGACTAACCCTTGTCTAACAGTCTAACTCTGGGTGAATGGAGCTTACTCAAGTCCCATTATTGTATCGAATACGAAGCAACAACTGTCACCAGTTTTTAGCCATTTTCTATAGTCCCAGTTGTGAGAAGCGATTCCAGGCTATCATGATCGCATCGAGCAACGAGAATTGCAGTAAGTAGTGCAGTTCCGTTATGAAATCCCATTGTTGACGTTTCGATCGACTTACTTTGTGGGTCTAGTTCCAGGGTAACCAGCTGGACCCCGCCCTGGGCGCACGAGAACTTCGTGGTTTTTGTCGACCTCGTTGTTCAGACGCCTAAACTAAAACCCATTTTCCCCAGGTAAGGCATGCGGACTTTAAAAACGTCCTGACGAAGACCCTTCAGAAGATGAGCTGTTTTCTTGAAAGGTCTGCAACTGTGTCCTCCGACAGGATTTAGTCTGTAACTACTCAGATGCTAGTCTGCAAAGCGGAGGCCGAATGCTACCCGTTCTTCCACGATGATCCCTCTTGAGAGTTAGTGTACACCATTTTTTTGTGTTACTCGAAAACCACTGGTTAGAATTCTTTCACATTTTGTAATGTTTTATCATTACGGACACTTTCGGAGCTCAAATCTGTCAGCTATGAGCACCATATAAGACGTCCTTTCTAAGAGAAAAAAAGATTTTGCATCCGGCTTGCTGTCGAAACAGTCTGGAATACGAACTTTTGCTCTCGTTTGATTTTTGCTGTCAAAGTTGTAAAAATCGACCAGAAACCGTCACCCAGCCCGAGGTGTGCCGTTCATTAATAGGTGGTTACTAAGACAACAAAAACAAACCTGGATGCATGGACGCACGGACATGCAGACGGATGCATGTAGTAGCGCGTGAGTATATTAATTTATCTCTTCGTAGGCATCAAACAGACGGTTTATGTTAGAGATCACTGGGACCAAACTCCCAATCATCAAAGACTAGCGACATTTGATCATACTAAAGAGGGCTGTCTCATTACTGGAAGGTGAAATATTGTGATTACAAACTAACCACTCCGGTCGATTCATCCAATCTAATAATTCACTCAATGTGTGTGATGTCGTATGTTCCATTCCTGTGGATAGATGTTCGTTGTAGCTGATTCGATTTGAATGCTTCGTTCGTATAGTTCATTTGTTCTGTGCCTACTTCAATCCGAATACGACTTAAATCTGGTATGACGGTTATCAAAACCGAAAACCGCTGACCATTCCACACCATCTGTTCTAATGAAGCTTTCGATAGCCACTGAAGAAGGTGATGCGATTGTATCACCAGAAGCCTTGCTGAATGGACTGCAACATGTAATTAGTCAAGCTCATCGGTTAGCACGCAAACTTACTAACCGGAAGGTCCGTGAATCGAACCTAGGCCCCAACACATTGCAGTTGCTCCTGTCTGGGCTTTGGCAACGTGTTTCCTTCGGGTGGCACGGCAGCTGGGCACCCAGATGTCACATCTGAAATATTCTTTCTACCTACTTACCTAACATTTTGTTTGTACTGCAGCCTTTGAACCGGTCGAATGTCAGACTAATGAGAGGGGAATGTTCCAGACTGAGTGGAAGAGCAAAGTGATCCACAGAACCAGAGAGGTGGAAGGTGCTAACAGCCAAAAAGACAGATGCAGTCCACAAAAATGAAGACTTTGTAGAAATCCCAACTGCGAAGAAAATACTGTTCCATAGTAGTTCTTCATTTTTTTCAAAATCTGAGAATGGCTTTCAACAGCTCTAACGTAAATTTCACACAACGGTTTATCCAAAGTCACCTTTAGCACCTTTATTAGATTGCACCTTTGTGGCACGTGATTGAGTAAAGCGTCACGTGTCCATTAGGGCAACGGATAAGGACAAGGCTAACCTTCAAGACGAATACAATCGAGGGGCTTTACAAACAAGCGGAGATTTGTTAAACACCTGAGATAAGTTGCAAGCCAGTTAATCAACAGAGCATCAACAATGCATCATCACCAAAATGTCAGTTACCTACGTCACCCAAAGACGTCATTTTTTATTGCTATTCTGAAGATTCTATTACATCTTAATAAACTCAAACGAGACTGAACACACTTTGGTCGACCGTAACCGGCGATCTATACAGAGGCGAGAGTGGGAAAGTGTATGAAGTATTGTCATCATCATCAGCTGTATGAGTCGCGTACTTGCCGTGCAGTGGTTCTAGCTGCTACAGTTTCGTTCGCCTATGATTAGGGCTGGTGCAACAGATAGCTACGCATTGGAAGCGGTAGCTGATACAATTGATGCGGAAATACAGGGTTGCCAGTAGACTTAATTGAGGAGATTGGGAGTCAATAGCTTGGACGCACGAGTGTCATTGAGGGCGCGACTGGGCCATGTCTGATGATGTCTCTAACCCTTGATGTGCCCGGTCCCGGAGTCCCCATCCAGAAGGAGCTCCAGAAGAAAACCCTTAATGACGGCCGGTGGCCTACCCTTATACAATGTTTTACCTATGAGGTTATGCAACTTCTGCACGCGGTTTAATTACAGAAATTTACCTACTGCAAAAATCGCGCAGTGAAGTTCCCTGATTCCCTGCATGGCCCGGCAACTTGCCAACATAAACTTCTCGCTTCATGTGGTCCTTATTTAGGTCTAACTCAATTTTCACTACACTGACGAGTACACACAAATGGAACACAAGGATAACCTGGGGTCTTGGATGAGTCTATTCCAAGTCCAACACCATATTGCTTCCATGCGTATGTCTGCGTCAGTTGGATCATTTTCCGCAAAAACATATCTGCTCGTTCAAGTAAACTACACAGGTCCAGTGAACTAGTTCGGTGTCGCCGCTGTTCTTCGAGTGCGTGGACCAAGTAAACGGTCCCTGCTTTTGGTGTGAAAAGAAACAACACTGAACAATGATCAAAGGGGATTCCGCTTTGTTGGATGCAGTCGACTGTTTGGTGGTCCCGCTAACGCGGTAACGCTTCAGAAGATAGGATTCCTGTCAACCGGCTAAGGGTCCCCCCAGTAGAGCTTTGTGATTGGTGCGTTAGAAAAAAGGGAAGGGATAACTCTGGTTCGCCTCCTATCAGTTTGTTCCTCGACGGTTCTGCAGGGACAGTAGATAGAAAATTCCGCTTTCTCACGATGCAACGCTAGCAGGCAGTGATTTATGTGAACCGCTCCGTGCCAAAGCAATGGACCAGTGTCAAATACCTCACAAATAGACTGGAACGAACCCAATCAGGAGATTTCGTCGGTTTGATGTGGTAGACAGGCAGACATCAACAAAGCCAGATAAAAGAAATGGATGACGGTGGCTGAATGATCGTATCCTGTTTGTGTATGTGCATATGTGTTGGCATGCAAGCACGTGACCAACGACAGAAGATGCCTTGGGATTTGTCTGTACCAGTGTTTGGACGTAAGGTCACGTGACAGACGGAAAATATAAACTTTTTTCAGTCAGCTACAATTTCCTCTAAAACGGTGATAGAATCCCACTATCACTATTATTCAGACGGCTCTACACTTCATTGCTTTCAGTTCGGCCGACCATCCTCCAACCCAAATTGGTCTCGCACGTCCCCCTCTAACTTGGTGCACAAATTTGCAACAGACACATCAATGGTCGTCCATCTAAATTTCTATCGCTCTCTCGCCTTCTGTCTACCGCCTATGTCTATCGATCGTTTGGAACTGAGGAAAACGAGTGACAAAATGAGGAGAAGGGAAAACCGAGAAAAATTAAACTGACTAACACCTTCTTGTTGCCTATTTTGAGCGTAATACAGACATGGCTATTAATTAAACACCAACAACTGTCCAGGTCAGTTTGGGGTGGAAAAGAGAGAAAAAAAGCAAACAAGCATGACATGACATTACAAACAAGCAAACAAGTAGATAAATTGATTTCATGGACCTCCAATAGCGGCCGGAATAAAGCTGAATATCCTACACTGTATGCTAAAGATCTTCAAGGCTGTGAAAGTCGTAGGTTGTGCAACACTGTAAAGTGGACTGTGGTCACGGTAACGGAAAACGCCTAACGATACAGATTGTCCACAGGTGGCTTGGTTCACCAGAACAGCATGAGGTTAGAGTGAACGAGTTTGTTTGTTCGACTGCGTGCGGTTAGTCGCGTTGACTGCTTTCCAACTAGCACTGATTGTCCTGAAATACCGAACCTGACAGCCGCACAAGACCAACGGGTATTGAGACTACGTTATCAAGATGAACGGCACAACAGTAGGACGCCAAGGTCATTTTTCCCCGAAGTTACAAATTCAACACCGGTATATTTTCGAATTCGAATACCGACAGTCCATAGTCAGCTAAATTCCCCCCAAACGGGGATTTCATAACTGATCTGAGTTTCATCCGGAGGTGTTCATTAGCTTTTGCCCAACACTGCTGAGGACAGTGTGAACATTACAAACAGTTTGCTCAGACGTACACATGGAACTATCTGCTCGAGTTGTAAGCTGAACCAAATACACTAACAGTGATGTTCTGGAGCACTCCAGCTGGAACGCGTCCTTGTCCGTGTGACCGGCAATGGTCTTGATAGATAATACTATCGTGGTCCCATATCCTTCATTAACTCGCCTACCCCACGCAGCCTACACTATCTTCGGGCTTTGAGTTATCACCCGCGCTAGCCAATCCGATGGCAGGTCGTTTTTTGTGGGGCACGCTGTCACGGTGCGACGACACTGCCATGAGTACACCCTAGTAACAAGAATATCCAAGACCTGTCGAGTAACTCGTGCGATGTGTTTGCTGGCCAATGATGCTACAGCGGCTGAGGAGCACCCCATGAGAGTCAGGTGGAAAACAAAACAAACATGCGACAAACGCGGTCATAAATCGGTCCACTTCAGAAGGCCAAAACAGAATTCCACTTCACTGTGATGGGTTATCTTTGTCATGTGCTTTGCTTGTTTTTTCCGGTGGATTTTGGTCCGCAACTCCAGGAATTACACCTATCAATTTTCCGGATTCACTTATTGTCTTGATCCAGTTGGCGGCTTTACTGACCTACAAACCCATCTGATGGAATACTGAGGGCAGTTCCAGCTGGAAACTGGCGTGTTATCGTCACCTATTCACCACTGACTCGTTGCAGAGTGATGGACACCAGCCGTTCTTCACTTCTCTTGCAGGTTCCTCATTTATAGAATCCCCTGTGCCCTATTCGTGGACTGGGTCTTAGTCTCTCACTATGCTGTTGGTAATTGCGTCATTGACCAGGCGGTTTCTACCGCGAATTGATCGTTCCATTGCTCAACGGTACGTGAACATGGCTCATCTACGCCAGATGTCTAACCCGATTAATGTGGTGTCATGGGGCACGCCGCTTGACGTCAACTGGATGTAGGCCGAGAGAAACCAAACGACTGAACAACAGTGAAATCCGTACAGTGCACTTCATGGCCGTAATCACCAGGGCATCTCACCATGCTCACACCTGTATCAATTGGTTGTCATGCTTTCTAATGCGTGCGAACACCAAAGTCTGCTACTGAGACTCTTGTTTCACATACCCATAAAGGGAACGTTTGGGGAGGGGGTAAATTTTACACCTCATAATCGGATCACTGCTGCGCACCTGTAAAATGTTTACCGTCGGGATAGCTAACTTTATGTATGTGCACATAAAGGTACGGAACCCTGAAGGTCTGGCGAAACAGACTGGTAAGTAAAATGATGTCAGCGTATCCTTCTGGTAAATCATGAACCGTCCAACGACACATCGATGTAGGAAACCGGAAACCGGGTGATTTAGAAAAAGTCGTGTAGCTTTTCGTCCAAGTGGTTAGAGCGCGAACTTACTAAGCGGAAGGTCCGTGGTTCGAACCCGACCTCTGCCTCTCGACTTCCCCTGTCTAGGCTTGGGCAACCTGGCAGTATCTTAGCCCTCGTGCTTCCTCCGGGTGGCACGGCAGTTGGGCACCGAAAGGGTGCTACAGCTGAACGATTATTATTCTTATAGCCGCCAGTCACGGTCATATAATAATTCACTGACATCCGTCGAACCTATATTTAGTATCGGAAAACACACCATCCGCTTGATTGGAACTTTTCCCAATAGTCAAGTGGAGACAAAAACTCAGACGATCGACAAACCAGATCGATAGCCCTGCCATATTCAGCAAGAGGTTTACAGCCGGAATTTTAGATCAAGGCAACTCTAGACTAGAGATAATTACAATACGAACAATGAAATATAGTAGAAATGGTATTCGTTGAAATGGACCAAAGTGGCCGTTATGATCTCGACAGTCACACTCGTTCGTGTTCAAACAATCAATATAAATTCGGTTGTTCATGGCTACAGACAATAGTTCTACGTGATTGTTCCGAGCGCCAGTTAGACTTTTGACTAGCCAATGGATTCATGTATAAAACGCAAAGTCCATGTTCATCATCACCATCATCATCATCATCGACAGCATGACATCAGTGTTCAACACCGATGCTTGGCTGCCATACAACCATGATTTACTTGAAAGCCTTATTGCGAAGAAAAGAATAAAGGTGGATGGAGAAGGGACCTAGTCCTAGCTTACTACAATCATTCCGAGGAGCCTACGCCTCCAGTCAATCATTCAGGCAATCTGGATAGAAACTGACAAGATCGCCACTGATATTTGTTGGCCGCCATATCTTGCAGCGTCTCCAACCACGCGCAGTGAGGATCACGCGGTCCCCATCCTGGAAGGCGAGTAGCACCGACAGC
>SJOL01007908.1:56681-81076 GCA_004794785.1 Opisthorchis felineus | reverse complement strand
GTTGCCAGACGAACCGCACAGAGGCGACTATCAACAGGTATCCAGTCAAGCAAGGATACTTCCGCCCGGTGACTTAGGACAATACCAACCCCCACACATCCTGCTGCAGCAGCCTCTGGATCACCAGAGATGCGTAGCCGAAAGCGAGTAGAGAGTGATGGGGCGGTTAGCTCAACCACTGTGCTTTCATCTTGAATTCTTAATTCTGAGACACACATCAATTGCAAGCGATTCCAGAGCAAGAGCAGCTTGTCTTGCTTGCTTCAGAGTGCGGACATTGAATGCGGCCAGATAGACTGGGTGTCGAGGCTTGAAGATTGATTTGGAGACACCTGGGGGTGTCGGCGCCATGTAACGAGCAAAACCGATGCAAGACGAACGGAGTCATCAGTCCTAAGTGCTGGGCCTACAAGAGTAGAGCTGTATGCAGCGAGTAAGGCGACCCGGCTGATTTACAGGAACTTTCTGTCGCAATCACTGACGAGGAATAAGGTGCTGGCCCATAGAAAATCAGTTCTGCTGGGCTTTCCTCAGGTCAAGCATAGCACAGGGTATTGTTGTCACATACGACAGCCATACCACCGGGAACAAATTTGTGAAGGCATTACTCCACACCAAGAAAATCGAATTGCGCCAAATCCTGTAAGAACTAGATCCCAGAACCTAACAGAGCTATTGCTTCGGTCAACTGGTGAAAAAAATGGATGCAGAAGATCCATACGGCTGATACTGCCTTGTCCAAAGGGGCTTGGTTGATGCTGTTCCGCTGTCACTTTAATGACTATGGCTTCACTTGTCCTGATTTGGAACAGTCAGTCTCACAGACGTTCGTGCCTCTGTACACTCGCTTTGCCAGTATACTTTGTGCGATTTCCATCACCTAGAGATCAAAACTGGACGACGGGACAGCAGTCAGCTGTTGTGTATGCTGAGATAGGAGTGAGCGACTCCGTTGGCTTGTTCAACAGTGAAAAGTGGTTACTGACGGCGACTAGTGTCGACATGTCCGGGTGCACCCACCGCGAAGCGTTCCACCTTCAAAATTTAGGAAAGATAATGGTGTATGATCTACTCATTTTGACATGAGTTCATGTATCGGTCTGCATCTGCTGTGTTCAGTTAGCAAACATACCATGAAGGTGAGCTACAAAACGAAATATCTGTTGGTCGCATAGCAGCTAAGTGTATATTGGTGAAAATACGGGCGCTCCACCATTCTCGCAATATGGTGTGTCCATGTTCAAGGATTTTGGTTCAGTCAACGGTCATTCTCCCGAACTTCATTAATAAACGTTTCATGTTTGTGGTCACGGACTACATTGCATACATGTGTAGGGTTTGCGATTCTCATTATATGGTATCGATCAACGGAGGGGAAAGATTGAACCAGTCTTACACTCATTCTTCGGGTTCGAAGTATGCAAGATGAACAAGAGTGCCGTTGCAAACACCGTGGTATAGTCATCCAATTATGTTACCCTTTCCTTAAGGCTTCAGGGCGACATTCACGATTTGATTAACTGGATGCGATATAAGCATTATAACTCTGCATCCGGTTGCCTTGGCAATCCGATCCGAGAATCTCGTGAACGCGCTTGGTGGTTAAAGTACGACTGAAGTTGAGTATAGTTAATCCCACCCTGAGTTTCTGTCGTTCTCCTCAGGTGCTCATCAGAAATTCCCTTCAGTCTGATCGCCACTCTGACGCTGACATCTGTAAGGATCTCGTGTTAAGACCTAGCCGCGTCTAACTACCGTTATTTTTTCCGTATCCCACCCAGGTGCACGTAGAGCGAGAGAATTCGTCGTTCTCCGTGTGGCTCACGGCCTACAGGCATTCGCAGGCCCACTCCAGATACGTGTGACCACGATAGGTGTTGGTAGGTCCATTTCCCGACTGTACTTTTAACAACAAACAGTCTGGTGATCACACTTTTTCGATGTGTTGAGTTTTCGCGTGAGATTCAAGCCTCTACTTGAGGGCCTGCTTCTAAAGTTACCCTGGGATCGCAACCCGAGTTACCAAGGCCTTCATTTGCGCTTAGGACGACCGCAATGGTGTCGAACCCCAGCGTTGGGACGTGACCGGAGCGGCCTTGGCTTGTGAGATGGATGTCACGGCAACAAGGGCGGGACTATTGGTGATCGGTTGCTGTCCCGTTACTGGTGTAGAGCACAATAATGCAGACGTGACCAGACAAGGGGCCCGTACCGTGTGAGTCAGAAGTTGGCCTGCTGCTGGTCCCAACGCATGCCCGAGACCGCGGACAGATTGTTTTTTTGTGATTCGCTGCGCCGTCGCGAAGGCAAGCGGGACGCATTGGCAAAGTGCGCAGCTCTACATTTCGTCTGCCGTGATGTCACAAGAGTGCTCAAAGAGCGCTTATGGGTTGACGACAGAAATGTGGTATAAGGGGTCGTTTGATAGCCATATCTGCATAACTTGCAGAGCGATAACTATATGGTGCTTTAGCGTACCTGTTTTCATGAGCAGTACTCTGATTTGGTAGTTGTCGGTGGGCGAATAGATCTGAACTAATGAACTCTCTCAAAGTATTCCAAATAATCACCATGATTTCACCGCAATCTCGATGCATTTTCGAGCTATTTTCACATATTTATGTAGTGAACTACATGGTTTTTATTGTTTCTGTGGCTCTGCTACAGTGTCTTCACTTTGCAGTGAAAATCCTGTGGACAAATTAGAGTTTTACTGTTGAGAACGATATTTGGTAGCAGCTACTTCTGGAAACCAAAATATTCAGTACGTTTTGGCAAATTTCCTCATATCTTACTGAGTCCTTGAAATAGAGGGTTGGTATCATTTATTGTATGGGAAGTTCAGCTGGGTGCCGAAGGGGTATTTTTCTCTACAGTGTGCTGTCGAGTTGTGTACGAGCTTGCCAGAAGAAGACTTCAGATAACAAAGATGTGTTGGTTGTGCGGCTGTTCATCGAGCTTCGTAGCTGGCATGTAAATTTTTCGTCAACATCCCAGTAGATATCATCAGAGAAACACCGCTTACACAAGGGTAGGATTCGATTACTGACAAAGGCCGTTCCCTCCTTGATGGAGGCAACAGCAAACAGGAACAAACCCTCAGTTAAGATGTGTGATCATTGATCTGGCCAATTACTAACGTAGATAATCCAGCCAATGGTGAGTAATCATTTCCTCCATTCTAACTGATCATCCGTTCTCAATTTATCAAACTCTGGGGGTAGAAGTCAACAGGTGGTGATCGGATGCAAAGAATTTCAACCAGATAAGTGCCTTTTGCCGTTAGTAGTGGTTATCGACTGAGTGGAGCAACATGGATCGGAACCACTAAGGACCGTGTAGCTGACGCAATGTACCTGCGGACGGTCAGCTGAAAAGCTGGATCGACACTGCTTAGTCAGACTGTTTCCAGCCTATGTGACCTGAACCGATAAGAGGTCGACATTTGCGAAACCCTTATGACCCACACTATGGATGCATGGAGGGGAACTTCGGTTTCACACATGCATTAGTCCGGCTTATACTGACGCAGAAGATAGCCGAAATGAGGTAACGATAAAGTGAGCGGATCTGACTGACTATTACGACCTTGGTTAATTAAACCAAACAAAATGACTATTGTGTAACAGTCCTTCCTTTGTTTCAAGGTGATCCTGGTTGTCTGTCCTCCCGAACAGAGGATAGTCCCACTAGCTGCCAAACCGAAATGTGTCGCAGCAGGAGAAGCTCTTGTTTAGCGTCAATCTGGAATCAACAAGTTTCATGAAATGGGCCGGCGGTGAATCCTACGCAGATCGAACCAATCGTCTGTTGGCGTGAGCTTCAGAGACTTTAGAGAGAAATTCCGTGTCAAAGATGTGAGAAACTGCTATTCTGGACTGGTTAGTGTATGATACGATAGTAGTGTTAATAAGCAGCACTGTAGCACCCTTCTGGTGCCAACTGCTGTCATGCCACCGGAAGGAAGCACGAAGGCTATAGACGCCAGGGTTGGGTTCGAACCACGTCTCTTCCGGTCAGTAAGTTCGCGCCTTAACCACTGAGCCATCTCGAGAAAACGATAACACACAGGAAGGGCATTGAAGGCTTATTTCGACAAAAAAAGGGGTGTGGTTCTTGAGTAGACAACTACTGGTCTTCGTTAAGAGCTCATCACAGTATTCTTAATGGAGGCAAACGATTGCTCTACATTCAAAGTTCTTTCTGGGGTTCCGGCCGGAAAGAGGGCAGTGAGTGAGATCAAACGGAATCCAGGCGTTAAACTGACAATAATGTTGTTCTGGCGTTAAATAACGTAAACGATGTAACAGCAAAGGAAGTGTAGCTCACCCAAGCACGTAGGTTGTCCTGTTTGGAAAGGAGAACCAACGGAGGAGTCAGCAGTGTTCGCGCGGTGCCTGTCCACTGACCCAAACATGGATTGTGTTCCACCTGCCGGCGCGCGGTATAGTTCATTTTGTTCTGCCGGACCGTTGTGTTCTTTCGAAGTGGACAAATGCATTACTCGCTTCAAATCCCGTGTGGAGGTCGTCGGCACAGAAGTGGTGGTCTTTTTCGGGACGGTTTCACCGCCATTAGTCATCGTCATGTTCGTATTTTCCTTATTCACCGGGGTGTTCACGTGATTATGAGTCACGGAGTGATGACGAATGTGATGGTGGTGGTGGTGGCCCAGACCGTGTCCTTGATGGTGCCGATGGTGATGAGGGTGATAGTGGCCATGTGGGTGGTTGGTAAGGCTCGCAGTCTGATCCAGTGAGTCTAGGTTGATCACAGTGGTAGGTTCAGGGAAGGAAATTGCGATATGGGTACCGCCTGATGCCAAAGTCATCTAAACGGATCCAAGAAAAAGGGAATGGGATTGCAAGGCTGAAGACAAACCTTCTAGACTAGTCTAAATCGACCACCTGAGAATAGCTCATTGAAAGACGGTCACATAGGCATGGTGGAAAAATAGTGGGAAATGAGCTGGACACAGAGGCGTCGCAGTGATGAAAGTCTGATCAGGTCTTCACGTAGGGAGCCGATGGTAAACGGGGCAAGTTGGAACAGACGAAACCCCAACTGATCAGAGACTACGGCTGAAATTCCACGTTCAACACTGTCGTCCAGGTGACTAATTCAACAGGTTGAACTCATTCACATTATCCCCCCAACACTTTTTCTATGGAAGAGTTCGACCGCACTACATCCTTTTAGGGATGAGGCAATTCAAAGATCCAGTTCACGCCGAAGGTGAGAATACCAAGATGAAGACAGTTTCTACCATTGCCTTAGGTTTATTCGTCGGGAAGCTTCGTAAATGTATGATGCATTAGTACTTCAAGGAACACGAGTTTGAGTCATATCCTAGCCTCAGCTACGTGTGCTGTAGCGCAGTTCTTTGGGATACAAACAAAAACTAAGTATTCGCGTCCATTGCCCACGGTCTCCTCTGAGCACAGAAAAAGATTTAGCTTTAAATTTAGTTTGGTGATGACGCCACCACCACCAGAACAATCTGGATGTATACTATTCAAAAGGTAGACACAGTCGAAGTTTGCCGACATGCAGAACTGTACATTAGCTACGAAAAGCTTGTCGCCATTCCCAAAAAAGACCAGATGCGGCGGTGTGTGAGCTCCGACCTCGTTGAAGAGCAACTAAGTGTGAGATGTGTTGCACAGCGCTAGATCAGACAACGGAAATGAGAATATCAGGGAAAAACGGACGAACCGGTTTGATTGGTGAATATATGGGCGGAGATACGTTGTTCGACTGTGTTACAGAGATCGGGGTCTGGGGCAGGTGGTGATGATGGTGATGGGCGTGATGGTGATGATGGTAAGTGACCGTTGGACCGCGCGAGTCAAACAGGTTGTTGTTCACTCCTGAATGCTGGTGGTGTTGTACGTGCGCGTTTTTCTGATGGTGGTTCACGTCATGCGTTTGGGAACAAGGGTGATGGTGGTACAGATAGGTTGTTGTTGGTAGGTGCTCGTCCAGATCATCGATACCGTCCACGGTAGAAGTGCAGCTCAGTGAGGGGCTGACAAGGATTGACTCTCTCATCTCAAGCCGGGTACCCGCTGACGTGGCCATGGGTAGGGTGGTGCGGATGGACAAGGAATCGCCGGCGGACTGAGAAAATCCGACTGAAACCTCGAGCGGTGGACAGTCTCTGAAGGGGAAACATGGCATGGTAACGACCAATCGGCATTGACAGTGACTAGACAAATGTACAAGCATGATGAGGGATCAACAAAGTTTTCGCAACACAAGAAATGCAAAAGCGGTAGGCCATAACTGATGAGGTTAGAGTAGACGACCACAGACTTTGCTTCACATTGTTTTCGGATGCACCCGATTACCACCAATGGAGAAAGCTTACTTGCCGCTATACATTGTCATCGATGTACCGTACCGATCTCCCAACCTGTGTGAACAACTAAGGATCAAAGGGTGTAGCTGACTGTCACAGAAATATAGGGTAGTTTTCATTCCGGGGTAGACCACAGTGACGGGTTTAGAAGTGTCCCTTGTCCAGGTATGAGAATTTGACATGACAAGGAAAAAGACCAAGAGTTTGTCGATGCGAAGTGTTCCTTGTGCTTAGGAGTTCTGTGGTAATCATGTTTCCGGTGCAGAGAAGCCCAGCAAAAGATGAATTCAGATATCAATACCAGATCGTACTCAGTGACTGTGCGCTGTTGAACTAACACACGCAGGGTTAAACTACTGCAAACGAGGTCGCACGCCAAAATTGGAAGTGCGAACGCCTACGTTAGAAAAGGTCGACCACGATACGCCATCGTACAACATCGGATAAAAAGACACGTGTGTATAAACGGGAGCACAGACACAACGAGAAACACACACAGAGAGATGCGCACACTTGTGAATATGAATTTCTAAACAGTTACCATGTAAAACGGACACCAATAAACTAGCAAACATGCACTCATCGGAGGAGCACATGGTCCATTGACGACGAAGGAAGGAAGAGTCAGGTTATCAAATTATCACGTGACTGGATGGGTGAAAGACGATGAGAGCTTAGAGAGAAAATGCTGTGCACACGCGAACGACTTGATTTGCACATGATGACCAGACGAGCGAACTGAGGTCCTAGTCAATACAAGTAGCTACCGTAGGTTGAATCGGAAACATATTCGGTTTTATGTTGCCAAAGTTTCAGGTTCAGACAACAGGTGAACTGGGCAAAAGTCCAACAACCATCGAAGGAAATACAGGTTGAAGGTGTCAACTAGATTTCAAACATCAAGTCGGTAGGTAAAAACTTAGTCCCATGAAAATGACCGATAACAAATAAAGACAAACCCAAGTTCCCGAGGTCGTGTCGCAATCCAGGCGAGGATTTCGAAGTGGTCTAAATAAGCACCTGGTGCACCAGAACACTTGAGCAGTCGGAAAATGTTATCCCATTAAGGAGACTCTGTCATTCTAGTCCTGCGAACTTCACCATCGGATCGATGGACAAAAGACCCTAAAGGGTGCCGGAAAATTCGGAAATCTCTATCCTAATGTCATTCCGCGATAAGAACAGTTCCATATTCGGCACGGTGCTTGACACCCATCTAACCAAGAAACGATCAACCAAACGGAGGCTATACTCAGTCTTTGCGATTACCACCAGTGCACACAAAAGGGAGCTCATTTATAGTACAAACAGGTGTGCCAAACTATGAAGTGTACCAGTTAGAGCTGGCTTGATGCTGTTTGTCTTGGTTGTGTCAGTCACGGGGACATCTCTGGGGGTAGATGATGTGTCTGAGTGTTTGGTGAACGCTCAGTTGGGTTGCTAACAGTTCAGTCACACTGAGAATAGTCGGTGATTTACCAGTGTATGAGAATATAGACACTGAAGTCAACGTCAGTGCCGACACTGATGCTTTACTGCCGTGCAACCATAAAGTTCATCTAATTATATATAAGGCCTTGGAATGAAAAGAGAGAAGAGTGGGTGATGGAGGGGGCAAGCATTCTGAGATGCCTACACTTCCAAGTGATCACTCACACAATCTGGAAAGAAAGTGACAGCACAAACGCCACTGACACCGATCAGCCGCTATTCCTTGCAATGTCTCGAGCCAAATGCAGGCAGGATCAAGGAGACCCCATCCTGGAAGGCGTACAACAGCAAAAACACGAAAAATTTTCGTAGTCTTTTTCACACCCTTCTGCCAAGTCATAGGTTGTCCACCTCGCGGTTTCCACCAGTCTGAAGGAGGCACAGAGAATAACAATCGTTTCGGTAGGTATTTGAGCATGCGCAGAACATGGCCGAGCCATCGTAGTCGATGTTGCTGGATGTTTTTCGCGATTGAAGTACCTGCCGCTTAACCAAATACCCGTTTTATAATTACCTCGTTACGAATTCGTTGACGCCATCCGACATCAGCAACGATCCTGAGGCATCGTGGTCAAAACCTGAAGACGTCTCACATAACATGTCTACAGAGGCCACGCTTCGCAACCATACAAAACAACACAGCCGTTACTGTGGCCTGGTACACGTGACCCTTGAGACCCAGTGATATGCCCTTCTGAAGCCGCAAGTGACGCAAATTAGCAAACGTGATTCGGGCCTTTGAGATTCGTTCATTGATTTCATCAGACACACTTCCGTCAGAGCTAATACAACTACCGAGGTATGTAAAATTCTCCGCAACCTCCAGTGGTTCTCCTTGAATTGTAAGGGTTATTTTCAGAGACCACACGTTCTGAAGCATAACGTTGCACTTTGAAGGTTCTAGGCGCATGCCGAAAGATGGTATGATGGTGGTCAGTTTATTCAACACGGCTTGTGTTGCAAAAGATGAAGTTGATGTCCTCTGTCTACTCTAGATCGACAAGGTTCTCAAGAGCAACAATTCGAACACCGGGATCTTGAAGACCTTCCAGTGTTCGCCTCATTGTTTCATCAATGGCGAAGTTGAACAAGAACGGACAGATTGGACATCCTTGTCGGACAGCACTTTTTGTAGGAAAGCATTTGGAGAGCTCACCGCACACTCTCACATGTCCAGAAGTAGGCATATTCTGTTGAGCAAGTGGGGTTAACAGCACTGACCACCCATTAAGCTTCGAAACGGACGTGTTCCGCCTGGCCCAGCAAAATGCTCTTCAGTGATTACAGTCATTACTCACAAAACACGGTTACGGGGAAGACTCCATTGTGGTCAGGAGAAAAATTACCCTTCAGGAAGAATATTGCAGGTGGGGTTTTCTGAAGGCCTCTGGGCGTTCAATCACAGATGACGATACGACTCAGAAAAAAATTCCGGGAAAAGATGGTCAATCGTGTTTAGTCGTACGAACGAAGCGGTAGTAAAGGTACTGACCATGATGAAGCACTGTAGCGACAGACGGCCCGGGAGGATTCGAGCGCAATGGCTGTTAGCTGTTGGTGGTTCCGAGATTTCCAGGACGTGTATACTCCCGTCCTCATGCAAAATTACCCAGCAGTTTTCAACCATCCGTGGCGCTATCTGACAGGGAAATTCTGGCAGGTGGATCAGTCGACCAGAACAAGCCGAACAATTACTGGGTCATCGTCCGATACGGTGGACGAATTTATCACATCGCTAAAGCGTGAAAACGATCCTTCGTTCAAACGTGATGATTTAGGTGCATCCAGCCTGGACGTCGCATGTCAGAGGTGTGCGATTCGAACCTTAGCAAGACTGAGGATATGTACTATTGAAGAGCTCCAAGAAGAGCGAAAATCGAATCCAGTTCTTTTTCTCTTTAGAGAGCTAATTACTCTAGGACAGTAGGACTGCTCAAAAGAATGACTGTTGCCAAAAGTCTGAAAGAGCACATCCAACAGGTAAAAATCATGCTACGACAGAAATCGTTCAGCTATAACACCCTTTCGGTGCCCAGCTGTCATGCCACACGAAGGAAGCACGAGGGCTGGGATACTGCCAGGTTACCCAAGCCTAGACAGGAGAAGTCCAGATGCAGAGGTCGGGTTCGAACCCGACCCGTGCTCTAACCACTGAGCCATCATCAAAAGAGTGGCTGTTGTTTGCCTGCTATCAGACGACCCAAAGAGCCCATCCTACAGGTGAAAAGCGCGGTACAACAGAAGAAATGCTGATAGCGTAAAGTACATGCAGTACATGGAGTGTTTGCGTATTCTACAATCGCCCATGTATTGAAACGAATGAGTCGTTAGATGTTTATCTCCTCCAGTTCTGAGTACAACGGCATAAACGTGGACAGCGTACAGTTTAATTTTTGCAAATGCTCTGACCGTTGATTGAAATGATATAATTATCCAGAGAAGAACTTATCCTTATTGTAGTAGGAAGAGAAAACAGTCAATTCTATTCGACAACTTGTCATACCAAAACTGAAGTGAAGGTAACATGTGATCAGCAAGACCTTTGCCTGGCACTGGGTCGTTATGCGCATGCCTATTGCCAGTGAAGGAACTGGGATAATGACAATCTATCCCTCAGAAACATTGGCAGTCTAGGCTAACGTCAGTGAATGCTAAATGGCGCCATTAGTAAGCGGCTACAGGAGGCCACGAATCAAGTGCTTTGATAATTGCGGAATGATGGCACAAGCGGAGGCACCCTGAGATGTGGTAATAAGGGAACGGCTGCGAAAAGTACAACGAATATCCGGCTTTCCATGCATTGGCGAAGTTAGTCTAACGCTTCAAACCCCGAGCGTTGTACAGTTACGTCCCAGCAAGGATGAGTACCAGCCCCCATGCGTTTTCATGGGCATTCTCCTGAAGAAGGTCCTTAGCTAATTTTTGGTACGTTAGGCCTCAGGATCAAGGCGGCGAAAGCAAGTGAAACCGAGGAAATTAACAAATTATACAACTCAAACAACCATGGTTACTCGTGTGAAATTCTATCCTCAGACAGCAGACGTTCACAGGCAACATCTTTGTTCTCAAACTGAACACTACTGACAAAGGTGGGAGAATCAATACGGAAAAAATGTAACTTGATTTTCACCTGTACAGACGGTGGTAGTGTACCACAAAGGCATCAGAACTTCCGTTCTCTCCAGCAGCGCCATCCACATGCACGCTAGTCCAAGTGGCCACACCACGTGGTAGCTCTCTACTGGCCGGGAGACTAAACGTATGAACCCAAAACGACTGACTCCCGAATTGGACTCGATAGTCCGGACAGTCAAGAATGCGCACTGAAGCGTCTTCTTCGACCCCTCCAGCTGAGGATGTGGAGATGTCTGGATGAGATAAGCCGTCGGACGATGAAACCATGTTGGTTGGGTGAACCAATCGACCTTCTTCGAGTGCTTGAGAAAGAGAGTGGAAAGTAAAAACAGAACTACCATTAGATGGTGTGAATAAACAAGACAGTCAATCAGCCGTTTCGTCTAGTTATTTAGCTATATGAGCAGGGGGTTGTGAGCTGGAAGATAGCATGTCATCATTTAAAGGTTCAAAGACACGATAGTTCTCCCGTGGCTCAGTGAACAGCTGAAATTAAACACCCAGTGTTTGATGTGGGCGCTACCTGCTGGGAGAACATTGATATGATTGCGTGACCGTAAACCCTTCCCGATGTGACAAACAGATAACTGGGTATTTCTAGACCCGGGAAACATGAGTTGTTCAAGTATCATTGCCTAACTCTGCCATATTTCGATCAACTTGTCCACGATATTAACTCTCAGTCTTGGTTCAAGCGCTCCCCACGGCTAGCCCGAACAATATCAGACAAAAATGGATGAATACACGTGTGAACACATTTGTAACTCAGCAGAAAGACCCTTTTGCTTCGAGAAATTTATTACCACCCAAGGATGCTTCCTTAAGGGAGGGCGGCTGCAGTTTACATTTTTGTAGAAATAAAGTCAACAAACGCGGCGCTATAGGGGGACAAAGGAAAAAACCCCGATATTTCCGTAGATAACACGTGTTTTGGTTCGGTCCCAAGGCTGAAATCCTACACGACCTGGAGTATCGACTCGAACTAGCCACCTAACCTGGCCATAAGTACTTCGCGAATTGCTTGTCACTAGGCGTTTCATTCACTAACTACTCCTTGACCTCGCTTGATTTTCACATTTTTGAAACCTGCTGTCCTTAAATCAATCAACTTTTTCTCACCGACTGCACCGTTTGGGGAGTCAGGGGAGCATCCAGCTGTAAAATCAGATTTCACATTTCAATTCAGTGAATTATCTTTTCTGTACCTGACCAAACCGTGGCATTTTTTCTACGCCGCATCAAAGCTGAGCTAAAAGTGCTTTGTTCGGCGAGCATGTCCCCAGTTCGTCCTTAAACCAAACAGAGGTACGCTTTTGCCAACATTCCACTCACCCCACCCCATGGCTTTATTTCATTCACAGTCCTCAGTTCTGTTCCAGACCAGCCACCTGTGCAACAGCGCGTTAGCCAATCAGGGGTCGACGGTCGACAAAGCATGACGACCAAGGAAAGAGGGGACAACGGTTTTGGCAGGTTATCTAATACAATGGTGACGCGCGCGAAGAAAGCGTACAAAGCAAACAATGGCCTAAATTATTGGCCATCACGTGACAATGATGAGGATATGACAAACATAGCGAGTCGCATAGGAAACGTAGAAAAAGGGCCCAGAAATAAGGGAATTAGATACTACAAGGGAAAGTCAGATAGGTAGACAACACAGATGAGATGAAAATCGGAGACGGTAACGCAAGCCGAAAGAGCTCGCTTGTCTGTGTCGGTACACAGCTGCCAAGCAACCCGAAGAAAGCACAGGGACTGCCATGACAGGAACAACCAAACGCCATGGGTGGGTTGTAACCAGACTTCTCGGTTGGACGCCAGCATCCCGACCATTGAGTTATCTAAGGCCCACAAACTACTGTTCACTCTGCCAACGTGCCATTAATGGGTGTTTACCACAAGTTCCGCCAGGCACCTACCTACCTACCTACCAAAAGTTAGCGGTGAGAAACAGTTTGGGGTTTTAATCTGCCCAGAGAAGAAATGACACATTTTGTCTGACACATCAGTGAAGTCTTCAGTACCTGGATGGCATCAAAAAAAATCTGAAAACGGATTGGAACCGGCGAGTATAGTGTTCACAATATGGGTTCAGTTCAGCTTTGCTACAGTAGTATCTCACCCCCTCGTGATTCCTGAGTCGCCTAGCAGCTATGCCTGGAAAAAAAATGGAATAATGGAACGATTTTTAGTTCGACATCATCTAGGTGACGATCGTCTATGACCAGTAATGGTGTGTCCGGTTCCGCGGTCCGGATGTGGAAGACTCTTGAAGTTAGCAGCAACAGCAAGACCACGAATTAAGTTAAGAAGCCTCAGTTGACGCAGATAATCACTCAAAATTGGTCTATAACCGCAGTGATAGCTGGAGGATTCCCCAAAGAAGCTCTTGGTTCATATTCTTCCCAATGGGGGCAGTTGGAAGGTGGGTAATGGCAGTTTCCTCGAAGGGATCCTAGCCTAATGATGGTGAGGTCACAGAAAGAGTGGGTCCCGTCGAACAGACATAATGTCAAACTAAACTATGGTGCCTGGTGTTGGACAATAAAACACCACAACGATGCAATCAGGGGGGGGGGCAAAATGAATGAATGTAACGGGAAAAGACAGGATCCAAACACACATACCTTTTGTTTGGTGCCTGCTCCACAAGTCCGCATAAGTGGGGTGGACAAAGTCATCCCAAGATTTGTGATGAAAATAATGAATTGGATCTTGCGGTAGGGGTGACGCTCCAGAAAAGTGACTGTAGTTGATGAGGATGGAAAAGAGAATACGCATTAGTGAGTTCTTTTCGAAATGTAACTGACTGAACCGTGTGACAGGTCATAATTGACTTTTATTCAAACATTCTAGCTGTTTTCAACTACACTGTGAGCATTTCCACAGGTGCTAAATAAGAGCTCATCTACAGGTATAATGAAACTATGACACGCAGTGAAGCTGGGTTCAACTCTAGGACTGTATTGGAAACGGAAGGCTTCAGATTTGCCCATGATTACTTCATAGAGGGAAACTACGGAAAAGGGAGACTTTGGTATCATCTTCGGATTGCTGCTGTTGGGGAAAACATTCAAAAAATGATGGCTGAGTAAGAATGACATTGTGGACTCCTTAGGATAGTAGTCTGGCTTCGGGGGGGGGGGGGGCTCCACCATATCCGCATTTCGACAGGACCAGGGAAAACCCGACAATAGTCAACAGAATTCACTGTGCGTGAGCTGCTGAATATACAACACGACGTACTTATGGGATTAGAAAACGGTGAATTTGTAAGCGATAATTTCTAGAAGCTCAAGAAGATGATTCAGATGAGTGGACTGACACGAAAGTGAAAGGCTAACGGGGTAAAGCAGCTACAAATCGTATACGAGTACGGCGCGGGTGTCAGATGACAGTTTCGTCCAGTAGGAAAGCGGTAAGTTGTGAAGAGATTTGAACTTCAGAGGCGACAGCTCGAAATACTGAAGTGTGGGTTATCCTCATAACGGCGTATATAGTATAACATATTCTGTTAGTTCGGAGATTGATATAGATGTCGAACTGAGGTGTGAAAGCAAAGCTCGGATAGAAAAAACGACAAAGCCATGTGTCACAGCGTCTCCAGCTGTTCCTGGCCCACATGTTCCTCTGCAAAGTCATAACCTGGTTTGTCATGCACCATCCCCACAACATACACTGCTCGGTGCTGCGAGGCAGACGATCCTCCGGTATTCGAAGGGCGTAACCCTACCGACGCAGTCCGTAAAGTGTCACCATCTCAGTAATCATCTTAAATCTTTCTCCCAAAAACAGTTCGACGAACCTCAGAACCACTGATCTGGTGTATCGGTGTCCACGTCCGTGATCAAATTTCAAAAGCCTCTGGAAGTTTGCTGCGGAGTACGGGATACTATCACTTCGTCTTTAGTCTGTACAAGGTTGTATCAGTTATACGACGTTGGCAGAATGCTCACACGTCGTTTTCTGCCCAATTTGTCTCGTACGGCTTTGGTTCGTGTACAGCCTCAAGAACAACTAGTATGGAATCGGATCATTGTCAGACACAGTCGGGAAATTGTCACAGGATGGGATCAGGCAACAACAGCTCGTTCGGCTAGGCGCATGTGTGTTTACACCCGGCGCTCTGGCAGCAACACATAAACCTGGCAAACGATGATTCAGGTTTGACCGAATGGCATGTGTGGTGGGAGAACAGTAGCATCGACAGCTGGGGCATGGGAAAAGGCGCGCAAATCAATGGGCAGAGACAAACAAGGTTGACGATTGTGTGGCTGTGTGTGGAACAAGTCCACATGATTGACTGCAGTGGAGTGCGAGGAGTGCAAACGACAGGGTTTAGTCGCTGGAGGAGCATGAGTAAACGTCTGAGATCCCAGAATCCTAAGGTCGCCTGTTCCGCTGAAAAAACATCTGAACCGACCGATGGAGGGGAAGGGAACAGAATCAAGCGTGTTTAGTAGGGTACGTGACCCAGGTAGTGCGACTTTCAAGTGGGCGAAAGACTGGATAAAAGTCGTGCACACTGAAACAACAGGGAGTCTGCCTCTACCTTAGACAGTGTTTGCAACAATCCCCCCCCCCAAGAAAGATCACCTAACAGAATCGGTCAAACGGCCCCTTAGTTGGGAAAGACGGTACTGTATTAGGATGCATAGATCTACCGTTTGTTTTAAGAACGTGTGGTTTCGAGGTCATTCACTTACGCAGGTCCTTAGAAGATCAATTCGTGTCAAATTTCTGAACTAAACCTGCCAGTCGATGAGGTGGATGGCTGACGTTCTAGTGCGTATGGGTTTTTCGCGAGCAAACGACTCAACGCAGAAAAGCTTATCAGAAAGAGAGGCTGTCGGTAAGGCAGAAACCACAAGGGAAGCAAATGCGGAAAAGGTTTTTAAGTGGGTTCGTAGATAGCTTCGTGTGGTATTCACAACCCATAACATGACTTAAAGAATACGTCTAAGAATCTGGTGACCCAACCTCAGACGCAAACGGAATGACTAAATCGTTTGGGTCATCCGGCTTCCCGTTTGCATGGGCATTTAGCCGGGAGATTCCTTCCTTAGTACGGTTATTCATCAAAGGTAGCCTCCTCTCCGTGTTCTCTGGTTGATGTGGAGGTGACGCAGAAACACGCGGTTCCTGTTGTTGCATCTATAAGTACGGGAACTGCAACGTGTTGAACACAATGATAGTTATAGACGGTCATCATACAGAGATGCTCTTGTGTACAAGTTGAGGCAGGTTGTTTGCGTCGGAAGAAGTCGTGTAACAAACGATGTACGTGAGCAAGCTTACGGGAAATATAAGATCGATTGAAAGAGAGCAACCTTCAAGAGATACCCTCCTGACAGAGACTCGAAACAGCATTCCTAGTAAGGCACGACGTCGGAAGAGATGGTGCCCTCTTTGATATATTTTAGCTCCAGCTTTTCCATAATTAATGGTCTTTTTGGAGGAGGCACTGTGGTGTCGCTGATGAAAACCGACCACAGCGTCCCGCCGGTTCACAGTCCAGTAAGACTGATGACTAACAAAAACACACCTCGATTGGAGTTCGGTAAAATTGTTAACATCAACCGGGAGAGTATTACATGCTTACTAAACTTCACTAATTAAAGTGTGCTCTCTTTCAAGAAAAAACAACAGGCAGGAGGGATTCGGCCTTCCATTAGAAAGGTAGCAAACGTCTCATTGTGGTTGACAGTGGCCCAACTCTAAAGGATCACAGTATTGAAATTCAGAATACCCCCTTCTACAATGTTTCCCCATCTCAGCGTTTTGAGCCACCTCTCGGAGATTCATGTTACTTACGCCATGGACCGTGGAACACAAAAGCAACCGTAGGTGGAGAGGACCGTTCTACGCTGTTACGTTTTGGTGCAAATCAGTTGCGAAGAAACAGTTTGTCCTGCTGAGATAATTCCGGCTACGGAGTGCAGGGAGAAGAGGCCAGCTTCATTCACTTTAGTTCACACACAATTGAGGGATAAAACGAGCAACTCTCCCGTCTACTACGACTGACTGCTCAACACATACATGATGTACCAAATGGCCACTTTGAGACCCAACGGCTTCATCTGTTTATGCATTGGTGCCACATGGAGACTTTAATGTAAACGAAGCGGACGAGTTAGAGACAACAACCAGGACAAACAATTTCGTGTACAAACATCACGCGCTTCCATAGAGTTCCACCAATCAGTCGAGTGAAAAATCACACCAAGCACGAAAAACGAATCTGATCGATTTGTCAATAGACTTGAAAACCAAATGGTGTCAACTTGGTTAAATATAGGGCTCAGTTGGAACGAAAGAACCCGCTTTCACATTCTGGAATGGAATGGATGGGTTAGGAAATCCCCCTTCACTTGGCAAACCAGTTATTCGAAATCAACAAAATCGACCATCACTGTTGAATACCAATATTGCCTGGGCCATGTGATTGAAACATTAAGTGTATCAGGTATCGCTTGCTATTTGGGGCACAGAGGTGTACTCGAAAAGGACACTAAAATGACCACAGTAGTTGGTTTGCATACTGCGAAAGTCAACGGGGCTGGCGGTGATTGTAGCTCTGGGGTTGAGTGCAGCTCTCAAGCCACGAGTCATTGCATCTGGATCACCGGACACAAAGTGAAATACGAAACCGCTGAGTTCACCCTTGGCACTTTAAGATGAAAGACCACGCTGGGGTCCCGTATGTATGTCCCAGAGACACAGCATACATCAACTTTAAGGGAGTATAAAGTCTGGGCAGCTGATCTGACAGCGTTTATTCGTGTGGCGGTAAGGGGTCGGCGAGAAATACCGGTGGAAAAAGAACTGTGTGGGGGAAAATGATACTTCCCGGTTGACCAGATCGAGGAAGGGGGTTGGGTCGAGGTACCGCGACTTGAGCCTCTGACTCAAAAGTCTGACCCACAAGACAGTGGGAGGATGCAGGGTTTTGTTAAGGGACCCTGCCCCTTGTCTGAACTGCGAGGCAGCGGGCAGCATAGTTACCCTTCAGGACCTTGCCCGGAACCGATGACTCAATAGTCTGACCTGCTGCGTTGCAGGGGGCTGGCCTAACCCGAGGTCGCAGAGTGCAAGGTATAACTGTCTGACCCCTAATGAGGCTGCGTACAGCACGTGCTTTTTGGACGGCATCCGACTCTTTGGTTTTAAACGTACTTCGACCGTAGTGGATAATGCGCCGGCGGTCACGGGCAACCGTTGGGCGATCGGAGTGTGCGGTTTTTAAGCCCGATCTTTTCTAATCCATTCCTCCACGGCGAAAGGGAGCATCGCCGCATCCATGAATATGGAAGCTGATCGCCCGAAAGAAAGGCTTTACGGCCGTCAGACTTCCATCACAAAGGACAGCACGATTTTATCTTCGGACGGCCCCGTAATGCGATTTCACGCATTTCATCGACTCGCTGCTCCGGTTGGCCTTCCTGGAGTGGTTGAAACCTTAGGAACTGCGCTCCAGACACATTAGCCCGCAGAATCGTTGCAGCACAGAGGCCGGACCACCACGACAAGGTCGGGACATGTCGCTACAGGCTTTGGCACATTCGGCAATGTTTTTTCAGGACAACGTGAATAGTAAGTGCTGTCATAAAAGTACAATTTTTTATGCATGCAGCCTTACTATATCAGCATCTGCTGCGACACTAAGTAGCCTCACAGCCAGAGCAACTTAATATAGCCAGTGGTGTTGGGTTTCAACAAGATGGCGCTCCACGTCCACACTGTACGTCAACATCTTGAGTGATGCATCCGGGAACATGTCGATAAGGCGAGAAGGGCCGTTTCATTCAGATTGTTGACCCTGAGAGCCCTTGAATTTTCCTGTTTTGGACTATTTGAAGGAGTGCCTGCAGGAACAGATCCAGAAGTCTTCAAGAGTCACAATCAAATTTCGCGGATAGGTGTTAGATGATAATCAAGTGACGAGCGTGACTAACTGCACAAACTCCTCCACGAATGTGCCGCACAAAGCGCGCCTCGTGTTTTAGCTGGAAAGACACTCAAGTTATCATGGCATTTTCCTTGACATGACACTGCTCATGAGGTCCACGACCTTTCATCATCGTCAAAGACCCGAATATCAGACTATGTGATTGCTTGTTGCTCAGTCATCAAATACGTTCTCACCGAAGTGCAACACGGATGATTCATGGGCACGAGCCAAGATGCGCGTTTAACCGAAGCAAATACACTGTTATTGAAAAAAAAGAACATTCTGCGAACTGTGATATCCGAAAACTGAAAGGCAGGATAATCGTGAGGACATTTCACGGCATCATGGTCAAGATAGCCTCGGGACCAACTCCACCCGGGTGAGTGGGCGAACAATCGACAGCAATCCGTACCGAATGCGCGTATCCACTGGTGTCAGAAGAAAATTTCGCTGAAGGACTTCGTACGAATGGGCAGAAGAGTCCGGGTTTTGTCAGAACACCGAAAAACCCGTCAAACCCATCCATACAAGAATTTCGGACAGCAAGAATCGTAGAATGCTTGTATGAGCTGAATAATAACTGAGAAATAAAAGTGAAGAAGTTCCTTCAAAAACACCACTTGCCTACTAAACACCTGTTTTCCAAGGCAACAAATTACACCAAACATAGAGGCAACTGATAGGAAACAAAGTCTTGTTCGGATTTCTGCTGTGTCGGCAACAGTCTAACTACCAATCCAATTTGAACTCGCGAATGTTGGAGGCTGGCGCCGCACTCGAAAAACTTCAAAAGCCCATCTACAACAATCAGCATCTTCGGTAGACAAAAACTGATATGTACCATACTGTCACAACATTGCGTGAAGTTTCACATAACAAAGGCCGGCATCGTGTCCGACTTCGGAAGACCATGCGAATTCTCTAGTCAGACCGGATCATGAATACTCAAGTTCTTCAGAAGGTAAAAATGTACGGAATCGAAAGCAGTTTGACCCATTACCAACAACACTGGTTAGGCCAGGTGGAACACGTGGCATCCAATCGTATCCCAACACAGTTGCTGTATAGGCACCGAACAGCACAAATACGGTACGGTGCGTATGGAAAAATTACTTCTGATTTTCCATCATCAGAAGATCCGATCCTGGATAGAGGTACCTGGCGAAAGGCCAAAACTTGCAGGTACGATGAACTTCGAAACGCATTCCTAAGCATCTCACGACAAACGCTACGAAAATTATGGAGCCTCTTAAAATGAGCATAGTTAGATTTGTGGAACAAAAACGTTTCCCGCTGTTTCAGCCGCAACGGACCGACGGGCAAATTGAGACAAGTTTCCTCAAATTTCTAACCACGAAACTAAGCCACTATCGTATCCGTTCATTCTGACCAGCCCACGGCACGTAATGTGGCGGGAAACAGAAATGTGAAATAATTGACGGATCACACCAGTTCCTCATTGCTGTGATAGTGACCATTGTGTTGCCACCATGCTTCAGCCTGGCACTGACTCCAGGACTCGGTGAGCTCAATAGGTATCTGAATTCACAGGAGTACATAGACGAACTCGGACTCGGAGAACTATCATCATCATCGTTATCAGTCGTAAGAACCGCGTACTTGTCGTCCAGTGGTTGCAGCTGCCACAATTTTGTCCATCGATGATTTGGGGAGGTAGGGTAGGTAGCTGCGCGTTGGAGGCGGGAGCTGATAAACTGGTGCATAAATACGGGTCTGTCATTGGACTTTTAAGTGGGTGGTCGGGAAGTGAGCTATACATTGAAGGCAATAGCTTGGATGCACCATCGTCATTGGGCCATCGCGACTGGGCCATGTCTGACAATGTCTCCAACCATTGATATGGCCCGTCTCGGGGTCCCCATCCGGGGAGACGGCAATGACCAGCGCAGCTGCGGAGAACTATCGCGGTACACGAAGTCCAAAGTGAGCATCCTGAATATGGGCTTTAAAAAATCCATACACAAACGTTATAAAGATTTCCAGAGCTTCCCAGATAACATGTAAACTCGAATCATCAAAATGTTCCGTTGTGGATTTACCGACTGCCCTTCTCCCTTGTGTTTCCATTCCCGGACGCTTCAGCTCGCAACATCTACCATCACTAAACATTCGTCTCTTCCATTTGTGACCACATGCGCATCCTGGTCCGTTTGACGGTATTCCATTCAAATATCTCAGATGTGGAGTTTCTCGGAGCAACTACCAGACACTCGGATGAAAAAATGGTGGAGCAATATTTCCACAGTTAACGTACATGTTTCCCGATTATTTGCTATTCCCAACAACTTTCGTTTGGCATTGCAGAGTTCACGGTCACTCTTTCGTTGGCAAGGCAAGTGACCCGGGATTATTAGCAGCAAAGTGATCAAGCAGGTCCCACTGTAACGCACATGATAAATATTCCGAATCTCTGTAGGTATAGGTGACTTCTCTGTCCGCCAGTGGTCATGAGTATGTGAATACTACCCCTCAATCTACTTGGGTGAACTGATATGTTGCTCATCTCTAGAGCAAAACTGGAAACGATTATAAGCCAGGAACGGCAACAATGATATCATGAGCATGACGCATCACACACTCAATCAGTTAGCGTTGGGATCCACCAGGTAGCCTTACTGGTGTTTCGCACGTCCTCGGCATACAACCTGATCATATGAGTTGTATGCGTACAGGTCGCAAATTCGTGAAAAGGGCTTCTTTCCGCGATGTCCCGAATAGTTGAATGTTGAATGAGAGCGGAGAAAAATGGATAACGGAAGTCATATTGACGCTTAACATACTATACTCGATAGGGAGTAAAAAACAATGCGTGTTTAGTGGGATAGCCGTTAGACATGATCGTCCGTTTAGGATAAGTTGTTGTAGAATCTGTCCTACCCTTCACAACTAGAGACAGATAACGAGAAAAAGCCATGTAATCTGGTCGCTTAAGACGGCAATACCTTCTTGGCTGGACATAACTCACTGACAAGTCCTCTTTTGCTATTCAGCTGACAATCAAACACGAGGAATGGTTCAACTGATAGCACAGAGACACCCAAGTTCGTTCACGAGGCCACTCATTCTTCAGCTTGCGCTGAGACTCAGGTCGAATGGTTCGCCTTTCTAAGGCACATCTTTTAGACGAACTCTCCCACTGATATGATAAACGATGTTTGTATTTGCATAATCTTAGTGAGGTACACACTCCGAATGTTTTCCAGCACTCTGCCAGCACAAAGACATATGTCTAGAGCACTTGGTCACGACTTTCTCCAGGGTCTTATCACATTTTTACCGCATTCATGGTTTTATCTATCTTAGATTTCGTCTATCTTAGAGGACCCAGTTCGTGAGATCTGAATTCAGCTTGATCAAGGGCTCTCATCAGCTGATTTTCTAATGTTTCGTTTCGACATTTGGTGGTGCACTCTACTCATGAAACCAAACAGCACTGTTTGAACCCATCTCTACGACAGGTGTTTTTATGTCAAGGTTACTAAAAAAGAGCATTTAAATACTGAAAACAGTACCCACCGATCAAGTTATCCAAAAGGAGAAAAGAATTCACTGGTTTTGTTATTCGAATAGCTGAACAAACGACCAAATTAGCGCCGCAGCACGTGCAACGGCGTGTTTTGCCCAAACCACGTGCAAACCTTGCTATTCACATATGTAAGCGGGCCCGTCAGTGGAAGGCGCATGGTGGGAAAATCTGTCAACTTTCCGAATTTCCCTACTGCAATTATTGAAATGGATATCGACTAGAAAACAACCCTCAAATTCAGCATTCCTGCACGATCGTGCAGTGTCACAATGCATGGCAGTTCGCTTTTGACCTACCTCACAAGAAATTCGTCCACTACGCGTATTGTATACCGTGCTAGTGCTTGCATATTTCGTCACAAGTTCTCGAACATGTTCGTCTGTTACCGGCTGCACTCCATCGGTAAATGTAATGAACCAACGTGAAGTCTTCAGGGCCATTGTAACCCATACATCAGTAATTGTAATCGCTCGCCCAACGCCAGATAGAAAATTAGCTCATTTTGGATACTCGACGCTGCCGCAAGGCTTCCTACCGTTTCTGGTGTCACCAGTTCCAGCTACGGTCGCGCCTGCAATAGTTCCGTTTAACGACACCCAGGCGCATGCAGCGTGCCACAGGCTGTCTAACCAATACACAGTGAACCGGGTTTCCGGCCCTCCTCGAGTTTCCCAGGCCTGACTCAGCTAACCCGCGATCCAACAGACATTATTCTATCAACACCTAAGAGTTTCACCATAGTGCAATTAGCTTATTTCGATTGAGGACTCGTGAGAAGGTGCGGGCAACACCGGGGGGTTTCAAAGCACGTAGCCAAGGTACTTGCTGGCGGGAATCAGTTGGCGCTTAGGTTCTACAGCGGTGCGCACCGAGCGAGGCTTTTCGTCTGTGCGAACCGGTGCTTTTTTTACGAGAAAAGACGGAGCCTTAACGGTATAAAAGTCTTCAAGACAGACTGCCAGTGGCGCCATCCTGACAGCTCTTTGGAAGTTGAATCAATAAACTCTGGCTAATTGTACCAAGGTGGTGGCCAGCTTTTCAACCATTCATTCGAAATTCTCTGCCGGATGTCTGACATTCAAGCCCAAATCGACACAGTGCGTGTAGTGAATTTCTCCACTGTCTGTTGGCTAATTGTACGAACGCCGTTTGTCAACAATTTTCCAGAAATTGCAAAATCTCTGTTCGTTCCTATTCACACGGCACTTATCGGACTCGAAGATATCGTCATGAACTGATGAGGACATACGATTCACACCAAAAAAGAGGTCAGCAAAAACAGAGCCCGTAAAAAAAGCAGACTCATGCGATCAGGCATACGTAGTTCGCATAAGTTTGTAAGCAAGCTGAACCGCTGTTCTCGGTAGGTCGCCATTATCAATGCAAAAAACGTTAATTGGCGTTGCTCAACTCCGGATCAACAAGGTTTTTTCCACCCAAAGAACGATTTGTTCGTTCAAATTAGTGACAACTATTTTGTCTTTCTAGTAATCGGTGGTACACGTACACTCAAGATCACGTGTTTAGAAAGGCAGCGATTATGCGGCCAGGACACCGCTTCCTCAGTTTCACACACGCTCAAGAAAAACTCGAAAGCAAAAGCACTAAAACAGGCCAGGGGTATCAATTAACGAGAAAGTCCAAAGTGACCAAAATTATGCCTACAAATCGACGCCAGGGGTTTGTTCTTGTGACAGAACAGACTGTGTCTGCTTCCCAAACCACTTTTCGTTATTGTATTCCGCTCGGGCCCCACCCAAATAAGGGAATGTGATTGGTCGGAAATAACGTACCAGTAATGATAACCGATGTAGTCGACGAGTGTACGTAGACAGTGAGCTAGGGAGTGTCCCATACTAACCTGAGGAAGAATGGAGCGAGCACGCTGTACATTCGACAAGGACTGT
>SJOL01007908.1:23540-42709 GCA_004794785.1 Opisthorchis felineus | reverse complement strand
CACTCAAACAACAGTATCTGCAAATGTTGGTTTTTCTTTGCTCATGGTTTGTTCACGTTCAGATCTTCAAGAAGACGTCAACAATGGTAAAAATATATCACTGATTCGCCCGGTTCGCAGATCAAGAAGCACGCGTCACCGTAGTCCGTGGAGGAACATGAGGAACAGACCACAAATATGTAGTCGGATGTGAAAGCCATAGTAGTTATGTGTTTTTCCAAAGTTTCCAAGTAAAGTGTCGTAAGATATCGTAGAGAAGTCTTACCAATGAAATCAACCGAGCAGGCTTCACTACTCGATGCGGCCATAAACTATCCCGAGCGCTTCTTAGTGGAAGTTTCCGCATCAAGTTAGTATTTTGTATTCACTCGTGACTAATATAACTGTGCCCAAACTTTGATGATCGCTCAAAGAAATCCTTCATGGAACCCAAGTTTCTTGTCTTGACTGGACCAGGTAACTGATCCTCAAGGATTAGGAATCCGTCGACCGTGTACGAAAAAAGTAGTTGGATAAATTTCCAGCAGAGCACTTGACTTCACTGAGCTGCTTTACCTGGTGGCACTTTCAGGGGGCCCAGACGACTAGGCCCCAATCCAAATAGACCATATTGACATGAGTTACCGGTGGCGAGGGTGGACCACTGCTTGTCGCTCCTTCTGGAATACCTGCGTGGACTCCGAACATGCACCTATCCCCTATTGCTTTGCACTGCATATTTCGGTTTTTCGTGCACCTCGCTTAGCGACTGAGAAGCTCATTGACCCAGAAATCAAACAATCCTATCAGAACCAGTATTGTGAAAGAGGAATATGGTAGGCCTGGCAAGCTCCAGACTACGTGCCACCACCCTACCTTAGAGACTGGCAGGTAACTCTGATTTGTCAGCCTGTGTACTGAACCAAGGTTAATGCCTATATCCTTCTCTGCAGTTTGTGCAATCGACAGATGTCCATCTATAGCAAAAACTGTGTATCTCAATTACAGCAACTTTAATATAAAACCTTGTTTTAATGGCCGGTGGCGGTTTGCACGCCTTTGCTCATCTCCATACGTACCCAAAATTCAGTTCGGTTGGTCAGCTTTGAACCGTTGACTATGTATGGTGCAATGGTTCGAGCTGCTAAAATCTTGTCAACTGGGGATAGGAAAGGTGACGAGAGGAGAACCATGCGTCCTAGACAGTGGCCGAAAGAGCTCACAGAGGTTGAGTCATTTCATACATCATACAAGCCGGTGTGAAGACGGCGCCACAACTGTCGGAGGTTCAGAGAAGCCATCATGCCCTTTCGGGTTCTGGAGGCGTTTATGTGTTTCTCCAGTTCACCGGGAGTTAGGCAGCTGCCGACGTAGGTGAACTGACCTACCCCATCGATCGGCTCATCTGCAAGCATGATATTTTGAGTTGGAACCCTTGCAGCCGAATTAGACAGGTTAGTTTGCTCTTCCAATGGAGTTGGTGCGCGAAAAGCAATGTCGCCAGTGGACGAACGCTCCAGAAGCAGACGTGTGAACGGCAGTTTAATATCGAAGTTAAAAAGGAATGAGAGAGGGATAGTCTCGCCTGACACAACCGCATTTGATAAATTTGGGCGAAATTTTGTCGCAAAATCGTCCATTAGAAAAGGTACATGATGTTTTTGGAAGAGATAATAAATTAGATGTGACATTTTCGACCCATAGAAACCACCACACGATCTGATGATCAGTGTTATCCAAGGGATCTTTCTGATTTAGAAGTTACGATGGTGTTCAGACGAAAGTTCGTTCAATGCATCCTCATCCGATGTGAAACCCAACTTATAATCGTTCAGCTGTAACACCTTTTCGGTGCCTAGCTGCCATGCCACTCGAGGGAAGCACGAGAGCCACGATACTGCCAGGTTGTCCAAAGCCTAGACAGGGAAAGTCGAGATGCAGAGGCCGGTCAGTAAATCCGTGCTCTAACCACTGAGCCATCTCGCCCCAGAGGGCTCGGAGAGACAGTCTTCATATTGCGAACACAACCTCTTTCATAGTGCGCCAATTTTCCTCCGACGGAACTTCACTATTTTGCAAGATTGTCTCCGACTTAATTCGGCTTATGGTAACCAACTGGGGTGGGGATGAAGAAATGGCTGGTCAGCAGCCAGCCTACGTGATCCGGAAGAAAGGCAAATTGATAATCATGGCTACAGGATGACATGACCAGAATCGAGAGACATAATCCAGAAGGAACGATAATCTTGAGTTGGGAATATCTGCCGGCAACTGACCGCCATATAATCCAAAAGGGTCCACAGTCTACTTCCAGTTTGGACGCTTGTGTCGGGAGTTCCCGCTGGTTAGAGACAGCCGACGATCAGCACTGTCGTCCGCTTGTTGAGCATTAACACCGAATCGATTTCCAAATATGCTCTTCAGAACCTAGTGGGCCAACCTAGGCTGCAGAACGGCAGCTAAGATAACAAGATCTCAGTTCTTTGCCGACCGAATTAACTGTGACAACTGAGGATAGAAACAATCCCTCTTCGCCTCCGGGTTACATTTCGTGGGAATCCAATCGAGTAAACCAACCTGAGCTCTGGGGCTGAGTACCACGCCCGAGTCACGGTGTTAGAAGCACTGGACACCCGGAGGAAGTGCACAATTTTTGTGTCCGTCCAGATCGGTCTGGGATGAATGACCAGACTGGAGTCTTGCGTGTGTGTGTGGGTGCGTATTGCAGATGGCCTACTTCGACAGAAATCGAAATTATTATATCAAGATGTCTGTTATCCAACGTAATGGTGTATAGATGTTGGAGGCTGCACTAAAGAACAGTAGGTCCCTTAAATCAACTTGATCTTTTACTGGGCGGCAGGATACACAGGGATCAGCAGCTGGGTGAATGACAGTTTGGTCTGAGAATACTTAGATGAAGGGAAAGCTACCGGTACGGGTGCAGACTGTGGATAAGGAGCTGCATGAGCGAATGATACGTCCCGGTTACCCGGACCCCACCGTTCAGTCAAGCATGATCGACAAGGCACCAGGAGAATGTGCGGTTTATTCCAGATGCCACAAACTTAGCAGTTGCCTCAACTGTCGGACCTGAAAAGCAACAGGTGCCAGGGTTTTCTTGAGAGACGATCTCTGGAGAGAGAGACTCGTAAGATTGACCTAACCAGCTGTGTGTGGTTGGTTGCCCAAATCCAAGGATGTAGAGAGTATAGAGGCCTGAATCCTGACGTAGATGTACCCAAAAGATGCGTTTGAAATCACACTGGACCCTTAATAAGATACATCTGTTTTACGACCGTACTGGATAGGTCGTTGGTAGTCAAGATCAAAAGATTGGCGATCGTAGTGTTTATAAAACCGACCTTCTCTAACCGATTATTCCCCTGAAAAAGGTACCAATGATTCTTCCTGAAGAAGTTATCTTCCCCCTCGCACAAAGGGAGGAATACGACTTTTATTGCCATCTTCGTAATTGGAGGACATCTATGGTGTGACTGAAATTCTTTTGATGGTCTGCTGGCGAAAACCCGGACTCCGACCAGTATGACAGTATGGAGCGCATTGCAGCGCTGAAAACTTTGTCCTCACGGGGAAGGTGGGAAACACATCTCTAACCATTGTAGCCTATGGGATTAGGGGGAGAAGTCGGACCAGAGAACCATAATGAAGTGGTTTTCAATAGAACAGACGTCCAGACGCATCCCTGAACCCAACCAATCTTATCTTATCGTCCTAGGCATAGGACATTCCGGGAAAAGTGTCTAAAACAGAGGTACTCAGGCGCCTATTTGGTGTCACAATACACAGTAGAAACCAAATGATGACCCCTCGGCTGGGTAATTACATCTGTATTCCAGGTCAACCACGATTAACTGCGTGATCTGTATTTTCTAGTGTTGATCTTTCTTGAAGGGAAGTAAGTGCATTTGGGGAGAAAGGGTGGTTCGTCAAAAGATATCAACTGCACGTCAACTGCTACGGAAGCGTACTAAAGTGGCTTTAGTCAGAAAGTGGAATTGGGACTACTGTATTTGGTTACCATCCGGATGGGAAACTTTCGGAATTCCCCTAGTTGTAAACAAATATAGACATATAACTTTGTGAATAACCTATCCATGGATAACAGTTCCCCAGGCCAGGCTGAAAATTCTTCAATAAACCGTCCTATGTCATTCTGACATTTAGCGAACAACTAAAGGTTGTCTGGCAAGGAGAGGCAACAACGAACGCTCAAAAACCAGAATAGACGAATCAGTCCGGTTGGCATAACGCGGTGTTTGGTTGCGGCGCATATTTCTGGAAAATTGCGTGTGTCGTAGCACGAAAAGCGTAATGCAAAAAACGGTCGCGTCAACCCTCCCCGCTGATGAAGTTGCGAAAATTCCACTGCCATTAGGTCTGTCTCACTCGCTCTTTACTGTTATGCAACGGTTTGAGGATGAAAGAGATTTGGACAAATTTTCTGGATTGCAACCGACTTCGGGACAGTTCGCCTGACTATCTAACTATTCAACAAAGTAGCTGACCTGTAGGGAAAAAATCAAAGGGGTGGGGAAAATCGATGGAAGGAAATGATGCAGTTGCGGGTGAAATGACAGTGAAGTTCGAGACACGTCACACTGTCATCAAAGCATATAATTCCTATGAAGTGGATCGAAACCTAAAGCCTCACGTCCGTGTTGGAAAGAAACGCAATAGGGGAATTCTTGTAGCAAACCGAATCACTATGGCAGGAAGAGAGATCTTCGGAGGGAATACGAACTAACCCGGGCAACTTACCTTCATGTTCATCGGGCAACTCTTGACCATAAGCGGCTGGTGGGGTTGCAAGCGTTGATGTAGATCGCGCATCGCAGTAGTTCAATTCTGTCTGACTTATCAATAATCCCAAGGGCGAAGAAGGTCCTCCAATACTGAATGGTGAAGAGATACCACCTGTTCGACGGCAGAACAAATCCAACGTCGTATCCATTGCACTAACCTCTCGGTCCACAAATGGCGCGCCATCGTTAATGCCACCAGCGTAGGCGGGAAGGGAAGACGGCCGTGTGGTGAGATGAGTTGTGTTGACTTGGCGACCAGCAATTGCGGTGGTCATGGGGGAGTACAACGTGGCCGAATGAGTATCGCTCACAGCCGTGGACGACGAGTTGGTAAAACAACCCAGACCGGTGTTGAAATTGTACGAGCGTTTAGGCGGGTTGATCATACTCCTTAGGTCGGTCGAAGATGGTGGTATGAGGAAAGCCTCCACCACGCATGGAGAAAATCCGGTTGGTACAGTGTTGATATACACACTGGCGACAACATAACTGACTGCTTAACAATGGACGTCGTCGAGGTGAGCGATCGCTGAAAGTAAAAAAGGACCAATAAAGAAACCGGTTTCGGGTGTAAAAGATAAAACATAACGGCTGAGTGAGAGTAGGTACCGGAAAGTGCTTAAACTGGGATTAGTGTGGTACGGAAAAGAAAGTCCACTAATCAGGTTCCCGGTGCTAATTTGAGTGGTTAATGCTTTGCATATTTGGTAGATGGGAATGTCAGGAGGAACTCTCCAAACACTAGCTGTTAGATTCGTTCAAAAGATCCTGGATGATTTGGTCAAACTTCTACTATGTCCAGGACATTAAAGTATTTCACTTGAGATGAGGTTCATTTGAGTCTTTCGTTAACACCAGTGTAATTTGAAAATGAGTGTATTTCGTCGATTAGGTACAATCAGGTGTTCAAGTAAAATACGGAAACTCGGGGACTGTGTCTACCTCATGAGCCTCAAGAAGGACAAAACCGGTAGTGAACCGTAGAAGATTTTTCAGCAAACTTATGAGTGGTGCATTCTGTCAAGTGCATCGAATTTTGTTTCTAGTGTTCGACACGACTAATGCTTGCTTAGCGGAGGAATCTGTCAGGCATACTGACGATTGCAACTGACCAACAGAGCGAGATAAGATAGCGGAAGAGTAAATCGTGTTTGAGGTTAGTCAGTTGTCATAGTCATCATCCTTCTCAATAACGGAAACCTCCATGGGGAAACCCTCCAAGTGGAGCAAATGTTCAACTTATCGTCTGGGACCGGCCAAAACTATAAAAAGGTTTGCATAAGTCCATTTCACGCGGGTACAAAGTTCGTTTGAGATGACCGGCAGGATTCCAGATATTGACGACCACATTAAGCACTAGAGAGATTAAACGGTATTTCATTGTACCCATTCAATATGCAAAGTTCCAAATGCAGTCTAAAAAACAAAATTCAAGTTCCGAATAGTTGCTTTCTACTATGTAACTAGTCAAGTGCAAATTAATACAAAAACAAGTCAGCCTGCAAAACTAACTGAACCAAAGTACATATCACTGCCATGTAGGATCGAGGAACACTCTAATTGAAAATAACCGAAAGTGTCATAATGAAGGTGCAGACCATTTAGCTTCGGAGCCCAGAAGCATTCCAGCGCAATGTATGAAGGTCAAGTGTTTATCAGTGGACCAAACAGTGATCGAAATTCTGGCGGGCAGGAAGATGATTGATAACCCACCAACAAACCTGATAAGAATGTAGTTCGAGGCCCTACACAAATAATAAACTTTCAGTGCACCGAGGTTTTAGTTTTGGTAGCCTCTGTCTGGAACGATCTCGATAACAGAAGAATCAACTAAATGTGCCTCACAGAGGCTCCTTGACGTTTCAGCTGGTACGATAAAAAAATCGTTCAGCTGTAACACCCTTTCGGTGCTTAACTGCCATGCCACCAGAAGGAAGCACGATGGCTTGGATAATGCCAGGTTGCCCAAGCCTAGACAGGAGAAGTCGAGAGGCAGAGTTTGGGTTCGAACCACGGACCTTCCGGTCAGTAAATTCGCGCTCTAATCACTGAGCCATCTCGCTGGTACGATATTCAGGTTACTAAAGCAAATCCCTTGGTATGACAATAATCAGATGGTTCAAGAAAACAGGAGGACAGCTGTTCTACAAAGCTAATCAGTTAGTTAAGACCCAGAGTATCCAACAAACGCACTTGATGCTTGAACATCAAGCTGGACGTATGTGGATGTCAGCACTTGTTTGCAAACCTAAGCGGGGGCAATGGGAAACTGAAGTGTGAATATGTTGTTCAAACTATTTCTCATTTGAGTTAGTAGTGCCATATGGAAGAAAATAATACACTATCTCAGTATCGTTCCCAATGAAACGTCGGATAACACTCGTACGGTTTACCAGAACTGCCTTGGTTTCTGAAGTTGCCAGATAGCTAAGCTTGCGACGGTGCTAGAGGCGATTTTCCATGACCAACGCCGTACACAACAAAACCTCAGCACACTGAGTAACTCGGTATGCTAGCCCGCGCTAGCGCCTTTAATTATCACTATCATGTGGAAGGAATAAGGCCTAATCATGGCTAACTACAGAATGTCATTCGGATGCATTCTGGGCTCGGCTTGTTACTAATGCAGCCTCTAGTCTAACCAACTCGCACACCATTAGGTTCAAAACTAATAGGCTGTCATCAAAGCCGCACTCTAGTGTGCTACTATGGTGCTGGATGTGACTTTCCGTGACCATTGTTGTATGGCTTACACTATACGCATATACGCACATATACGCATCCAGAGTGTGTTTCATGAGTGGCGCATGTTAACAGACGATCTGCATACGCTGCGAGTACTGATTTTTGGCTAAATCCATTGTCCAAACCCAAGGGGATGCACCGTATGTGGTTCCCTCCAAGTTTCTTGTTTGTGTTGTCCGTTGTTCCGAGTATCTCACATCTACTTGGTATGCCTGGTATTAAACTGTACTGTATTATTTTAATTGTGCTTTAATGTATCTTGTTTTACTTGTAAGTTTTGTGTACCCCTCTGCAAATGGACCGCAATAATACAATTGACATTCCAAGGGATTAGGCCCATAACAGTGGTTGAGGTGACCTCTGTGACCATCGTGTGCATATCTGGCTGAATGCTTGCTAACGCTATGTGCGTAGCTAGGATGCGTCTCCCGAGTGGAGCAGGCCACCAGATGACCATTTGAATGCATTGCTGGGTTAATCGTTCAGCTGAATTGACAATCACGAGACACCAGTTGGGCACGCTTTCATTAGAACTGCCGCTTGCTGTTCATCCTCCGGTCTTATTCCCTCTGGTTTATACTGGGTGCATAGCGTTCTGTTGGATGTAGACGCAGCCATATATTACCGGTTGTGCGCGCGGGGAGGGGGGGCATCGGCTTAGTTTGATGTGACCTGTCAGTCAGAAAAAGGATGCTAGCCTTTGACAATGGACATCCTTACCTCTGTAACCCATTTATGTGTAATGAAAGAAGTCCACCAACAACTTAAACGTGTCGTTCACTTTTGCGTTTCTATATCTTCAATAAGACCTTTCATAGGATGATAGCTAAGGAACTGGATGGTTTTTAACTGGAGGCACATTCACTAGAACGAGCAAGCTGAGCGCCGGAAAATTACAACTACTGGCTGTGGAAATAGGATATGTCAACGTAGTGGTCACAACGGCAATACACAAGAAACAGCACACTTTAGTCGACTGCCATGATCACCAAAATACTGCCGTAAACTGGCTGTCTATCTGACAGCCTGCCACTAGCGGCCTCGCAATACGTAGTCAGCTAGGCGGAAAGCAGTTAACTAATCGTAACGAACTGGCGAATCAATCGGCCCTTTCTCAAGTTCCCATTTTCCGTCGGCTACCAGAAGCAGCAGAGGCCATAAACACGGTATAAACGTATACTGTTCAGGGTCGACAGAACCACGTTAACTCCATACATTAAGAAAGAGACCACAACAGCGCTTGATATCACCTGAAACGCAATCACCCACAGTTTGGGTGACTGATTGGACTCGACGACGTTCTTCCAGTTCGCTCACCAGCAACACACTGAAGTGGCCCATCATGAAAGCGTATTCTCGTAAAGCACACCTATTGCGTACAAAATATGGCAGGCTAGCAACGAATGGCTGCAGGATGTCCCAAATCAGGTTGAACGCAATCAATGCTCCTGAGTGAACAACCAGCCGACCGACAGTTCACGTTGTCAGCTACCGTATTTGATAAACCTGTTCGACCGAGCGAAGGTTTGTCTGAATCGGAACTGTGAAATGAAACAAGTCTGAAGCGTTACTGTTGTGTGTGCCATTTGCTGTGTACAGCCGATTCTCTCATAGGTCGTTTGCAACAGTGATAAACCGAAATCGGCTAGCCAGTGGATGTGTCTGCGCAGACAAAGTTACGCCCACGCGCACGGTGCACAAGATATACCCAACCATATACACACCAGGAAAGATTGCGTAATGAACTTGAACTGTACAGCTACAAATAGTACGCCATCATGTGGGCAAAATGTGAGGTTTCATACCAAATGAACCCTGATGCGCAGTATTCGCTCAATGATAGAGTTCACAGAAGAGAAACAAAATCGAGGGTCACAGGTACAGGAGAGAACGGCGTTGGCCGTATTGAGGTGCTACGCAAGACAGATTCAGATATGTGAGACGACGCATACAGGAACACAAGAGGATGTGAGCGGCTATATTGATGGCTGTTTCGTAATATGAAGACTACGATATACAAATATTTCCTCAAAGAGCTCCTCCTAGCGAAAGAACACGTCAAAATGCAGTAAAATGTCACAGTTTAGCTGGTTGGGCTTGCCGGTCGACCAGATATTGATTTATGGCTGTGATGTTGAGTTCGCGGAGTATGTTTTTAATAAGTCCCTTGCTAAGAGGACACCTTGTTCTCCGAGGAAAAGGGATTTTATGGTATCCATCCGTCAGTGTCAGTAAAGGTGTTGCAAGTGACGATACGTCTTCGTCAGCCTGATGCAGAGTGATTGTAGGGTGATGAATCGTGGAACTCCACACGAAGCGTCACCCACTCTCAAGCTGCGCCTACTTTTGCATTTCTACTAAGTCGGTTGATCGTGGCTAACGTGTCGCCCACATTGTTAACATGTACCATGAAGACCCATTTAGATGACGTTCGAAGGGCATAAGGCTCGCGGAACCGTCCCATTCGGCTTTGGAGCAACCAATGGGTCATCGACACATCCATCCTATTTATTATGTTGGTTGTCCTCCTGTATTCTCAAATGGGACTCATTGCAGGTGGCTCCAACTCGACCACCAATGGTCTGTCAACAGCATCTGAGAAGTTGGTGTATTGTCCATGCTTTAATGGTTTGTTGCATCCCAGACAGGAATGATGTATCTATATCAAAAATGATACTGAGTGGCTGGCTTCTAATTCTGGCTGCCGATTGTGGCAACAATGATGTCAGTAGAATGCTTCGATATCCTGAGCTAAGCGGCAGTATATTTCAACACGGTTACTCGAAACTGCTGTTAAGAGATGGACAGACTCCACATGCTCCATGCGGACCACGAACCGTAACAGGCACCGCACAGCGTGCCACGTAATTTCGGTCAACTGGGACAGTAGACGTTCAGGTTCGAGCAGGACTCTTACCTCACTGGATAGGCTGACGGTCGAGTGGTCAAACGAACAGGTGGTGTGGGTCTTGGAATTCATTTAGTCAGAAACATCGTATTCATCGATAGTGCTTCGCGTCAAGTCTTTGATTGAAACCATAGAGGACAGCTGAACAAACGGAAGCTGCGAGTGCACCAGCGCGCACGAGTAAAAACTGTGCAGATTCATCGAGATAGTGTTTTTAACTATCATAAAAGGTGACATCGGCGTTTCTGGCCCTACAAGCTTAGGACTTCAAAAATGTGGAGAAACTCAGCATTGGTGGAGCTAGGAAGATGTTTTGGCGTTCTTGTCTGCCACTGCTCAGTGGGGAGGCACTTGGCAAATAGGGCTTCCTAGCATATGAGTCTGATCAGCTTTGGGCAGAACTGGTGAAACTGACAAAGGTGGGAAACCCGGGGACTCAATCAATTCGATGGGACGGCATTCGAGAGATGAGTCGTTCTAGTGCTCAACCTAGAAGGGCAATTCAATTGTGAAAGAACTATTAAAAACGAGCCTTCATATTGTCCGCCACCTTTAAGAGGGGAATGGCATCAGTTGGCTTGATCTAAGGTCTGCCGGTGACAGAAGTGAGGAAGTTCATCGCGGTAACTAATGAACTTCCAAATCTGCAACCAAGACTCCTTCAGGTTACAGGCTATCCACGCTCGGGTTTCAGTATTGGACAGTGGTTGAATACTTCCGGGGCTTCACTCGCACCAACGGAAGAGGATAGTGGGTACTGTGTTAACTAGTCTATCAACAATATCGCAAGTGGGTAGAAACAAAAAGGGGAAGTGAGAAGTCGGAGCTTAGGATGCAGACAGTCAGGTAAGGTAACTGGGCAATATACGCCGAGTAATGACGCGGAAAGCGGTCAGTAGGAGTAGGGGATGGTTCCGGATGAAGGAGACGGAAATCATTGGGTATCGTCGATTCGAGGAGGGAGCAACAGTAACCAAGTTTGCTAGTGATGGTATTCATTTTTCTTTGCCAGTTCGTTGGCTGACGTCCCTCAGTATGTCTTCATCTATCATGAGGGATGGAAAGTGCTTTCTAGAAGGCCAAATCTGCTGCCGCACTTGGTGCAGTACGATCAGCGTACGTCATGCGTGAGTTTTCTCCCCAATGAGGCGACACAAACTGATCCGAATTTCCTGTCAGCTTCAAGCAAGGCGTCGCAGACATCTATGGTCAAACACTGACAGAACGTTAACGTCTTGTACAGGTGTGTCCAGTTCTCTGACCCACGTAACAGTATGGTGTACACGGGAGTGCTCTAAACTGTCGCTGATAAAAGAAACTCGGTCGTGTCACAGGTAAGGGAAGGGTGCCCCATATTTCAAGTACCAAAGGATAACTTCATGTTCAACCAAGAACAAACTTATTGGTCATCGACATCGATTAAACCATTCACAGACACGGGGCTTAAGTGTGGCCCTGCCAGTCTTGCAGTAGTACTTCAAATTTCTATGGTGTAAACAACGATTGAAGATATTTCTGCTGCACCAAAATTTCAGCGCATAACGTGCAACCCGAAGGATATACAAGAGCTAGGCTGCCCAATCTCAGGCAGGAACAATAAAAGTGCCAAGACTGAGCACGAACTACGGACCTGTCGATCAGTAGCTTCGCGTTCCAGAAGCTGAGCCAGCCCGAGCTGGTACGGAACTCATGTTAAACCATGCAGCTGGGGTACTTAAATTGTTCAGTAATAAATAATAACCATGCAGCTGTGGTACCGATTCAGCTCGAAGAAAGTACGAGGATTGACATACCGCCAGGCTGCCCAAACCTAGACAGGAGCAGCCAAACATCCGATGTTGGATCGGAACCACGGAACCCTCGGTCAGTGAATTTGCGTCTTACGCGCTGGACCATATCCAATGCATCTAACCTCATCAACATTGGTGGATTCCACTCCCAGGAAAGCTACATCGTCGATGTGCTCACATGATTCTCAGTAGTCTTCGTTCAAAACCCCCTCCCTCAAATCGACAAACATCCCTGTCTAAAATACTGGTCACCCAGTGGCAGCGAGACCGCCCAACGTTCCTCAGTATTGAGTGACAGCTGCGAACATATATTACGATCACCCTTACTGCTGAACCTTGTATCGTCGGCAATTTTGAGACCCAGAACTTTGAGTCGCTACCTTTCAAACTGCACACGGACACAGTCGGTCGCAAGACAGGAGTTTTGACGACCAAAAACCCAGTCTTCAATTGTTTCTCCTCCCAGACGGATCCATCAATATGGTCAAGGTTATGCTCATCAGTTGTACGGAAGACTAACTGTCCACTGCACGTAAGGTGCGCACAAATAGATTGGCAACTGAGAGGCCGGCACATCCCGAAGTTAAACGAACTTAACAGAATCACCTTCTAGACCCCCAACTGTTCCACTGTCGGATGTGAATCCGTTCTAGAACGAGACCGCTACCTCTCTGCACAATGCTGGGAGTTTTGCCTACGGCAGGCTGCTACCAGACCCGCTCAAGCACTGGATATCAGAAGGGACAGCAGCACTGCCTGAATCTCGTGGAAATGTCCCCGCCGGTCCCGAACATAATTTGGCCCCGACGAATTTTCAGGCGCTAAGTGAAAGTGAACGTGCGTACCGACCGTGAAGCCTGGTGGACACAGAAGGTAAGAAAATGGGAGAGGCTCAGAAAACCGGGAATGTCCGAAAATTACTTCATCTGATCCGTAAGACCGGCCCTCGGAAACCACTTGTGAGAGAAAGCATCAAGGATGAAAATAGGGACATTACAACCTCTGGGCCAAGCACTTTGAAAAATGATTCTCGTAGCCACCCGCTGCCACCCACTTGGAGCCTACAGCTGACGTAGAATCCCGGATGGTGAACCTGGAATCCCCCACAGTTTTGGAGCACCACCAGTATGAAGCACCACCAACCTCCTGGTCCGGGGGATCCCCCACTCGCACTGGTCAAAGATTAGAGTAAAGCCCCCAGTCAGCACCTGTCTGATCTGTTTGCCTACATTTGGGAAAAGGAGGCTGTCGCAGACAACTGGGGAGAGTCGGTGGCAGTGCCCATTTCCTAATAAAAAGGCGCATAGTGAGTGCGGTAATTACAAGGGATCACCTTGACCCTGATCGTAACGAGTCTATTAGCATCGCTTCTCTTTCGTCGCCTTATGGTGGCGCGTGAAACACTGACTCGAGAGCAGCAAGCAGGATTCCGGCCAGCTAGGAGTTGCGCTGACGAAACCTTCACACTCCGTCAGGTGCTTGAACAACGCCATACGTATGAATCACTCACGATTTCAGTATCATTGGATTTCCGAGGCACGTTCGACTCGGGTGACTGGCCTGTTTTCCTTGACTTGCCCAGCAAGAAATGCCCTAGAAATTTGTGAACATAGGTTCTTTTGTTCAGCTGTAACACTCTTTCGGTGCCTAACGGCCATTTCACCCGGTCCTGTCCAATTTCATGGCCGACGAGCTAATGAGACGAACGATGGAAGGTCTTCAAAACCATGGTGTTCAGATAGCTGCTGACGAAAACCATTTCGATCTGGGATATGCAAACGTTCTCGTCTTCGAGGAGAATGTGCAGGTATTTTGGGATTAATTGACCGAAGTCCTTTAGCATGTGCTTTGTACTCACAAAGCTTAAGGTCATACTAATGGACATTCAGTCACTGAACGCGCCACTCACAACCTAGGGAGAGGCACTCGACGTTGTCGAGCGTTTTACGCATCGTGGAATTAGTATCAGTTCAGATGGTAGTGTGAGGGATGAGGTCAAAGCACGCATCTCCAAGGCGCGGGTCGCGTTTGATAATTTGAGACACCTATGGCGTCAAAGCGGTATATCCCTGAATCTCAAGGGACGTGTGTATCAGGCTAGAGTACGGGCTATTCCATTAGATATCTGTGAGACCTGGCCTGTTCGAGCAGCGGAACCGGGACGTCATCAAGTCTTTGACTACTGTTGCCTCAGAACCATAGCTGGTGTAGCCTGATGTCGGCGGACGTGTAACGAGATAATCAGAAAACGATTGTTCGGACTTTCATGGAAGAATGTGTCCAGCATCAGGCCGTGTGTTGCGCACGCCGAACCACCGTTTGTCGAGGAGTGGCGCAAGCAGCGAGGTGACCAAACTTTGGCCTGACATAGGGGCATGAAAGTGCTGTAATTAATTGGGATCCCCGCTCCAGTACCTTAGTGTTGGATAAAGACTCACCAGCAAGGAAAAAAACAGCTTTGTTGAGAACAAGCGAGCGGAAAAACCCGAAGCATCGCGGTACTTAAAGCGCACTTTTGACCATGAATCCAGGTTGTCCGATCCCCACATTGACAGCTTGCCAATGGGGGCTTTGCCCCATCCGAATTTGCCGCCACGAGGAGTCGCATCCAAGTCGTCTCGGCAATACTGAAAGCAAAGTTGGATAGTGGTCCTTCCAACATGACCGTATAGTGTTTGGGATTCCAGAGACACCGGTACTCGTGAGTAATGGCCTGCAGCATTATTTCGGGAGATTGTTCACTCCTGTTCAACAGCTTCATTCTGACATCACTTTCTGAACGTGACTGGAGGCCGCATATGAAAGTTAGATACTTCAACTGCTCTTCCGCCAAGCCAGGTAATTTAAATTGTTCACATCCACGATTGACTGTCAGCATAAGTGATTTAGTTTTCATACTCCCTTTTTCTACTAGTTTCGTACGTTGGCAGCGAATAGAAAACAAAGACGAACGCTCACCAAAAACTGCTGAGTTGTTGCCCGGTTTCATCAAAGCTGAGATGGAGTCAAGGCAGGATGAAGTTGGAATAACGTGTGGTTCCCGCTGAGCCAAGTTGTCTGAACAACAACTGCACTCTTCAGGTATCATATTTGCGCTTCAGTTCGACTTTGAAAATATCTTCACAACGTTTAGACCACAAATCGAATTTTGGTGGAATTTGGTGGTTCAAATGAGAGTTGCCGCGTCAAAGTTTCCATCAGTCCCAAATGTGCCGCTTCAAACTGACTTTACTGTCGCAGGAGAATTTCCTTTAACGCTTCAGCAGTTATTGTCATATTTGCATGGGTTCGAAAGTTCTCAGTCCGGTATAGATAAGTGCAACCCCCGCTCGGGTATTCTAGATTCGGAAAAAAACCTACCGACGGGGGGGCACAAAACTCCCGTTGCGAACACGCCAGTGAAAAAGTGACAAGGAGCATCGCGGTATTTAAAGCGCACTTTTGACCTTGAATCCAGGCTGTCAGATCGGCGTTGGGTGATTGGTTGGACTTGTTTCTATGACAGGCCTGCTATCTCCGGCCGGTGCCGATTGACTGCTTGAGCGTCCAATCGGCAGCCGGCTTTTCTGGCCCGGATGCTTGACGGCTTCCCCACTGCTATTTTGGTAGAGTTCTGGCATTCTGGGATCATATTCAGGAATGTGACCTTGGTGAAAAAAACAGATTACGAAAAGTATGGGTGTCTTCAGTGCGACTCGCTCTCCAGGCTGGGGACCCTCTGCGCATGGCTGGAGACACTGCAAGGTTTGGCTGTAAATAGATGTCAGTGGTGTTCCTGTTGTCAGTTTCTATCAAGTGTCTGAATGAGTGTTTGGAGATGTAGGCATCTCAGAATTACTGTGGAGGGCTAGCACGAAGTCCCTTATCCGTCCACTTTTCTTCTTTTCTTCACAATAAGGCTTTCAAATAAGTCGGCAGCAAGCGTCAGTGTTGAACACTGATGTTATGCTGGCGATGGTGATGACTTCAGCTGGATGGTTTAAAACAACAACAATCTCGTGAGAAATAGCTGTGAGGGCTTCTGGATAACCGGAGGTGCCCATCCCGAAGCGAGAACAAACCGATGGGGAACCCAGCTCAATAAGCGTACCTGGGTCTCGAATGTCCGGCTCAGAGAGATGGCACACACTATCAGAAAGCGAGTTCACGAAACAAACAAGAGCAGTCTGTTGTTCAGCTTGTTTCAGAGTGCGGAGTTTAAAGGTTATCAGATGGGGGATTGTACAATGACTGGAATGTCTACGACGATGAGGGCCGAGTTAGGCGTAGATGGTGCAGCTAATTGAAATGCGCAGCGAACGGATCTGTCAGTCCCTACGAATGGGCCCACGGAGACACCGCTAGTGTCCGGAGGCCAAAAGCCCCCTAATAAACGAACATCAGGTCAGTTGGACGGATGCGTCACATACGAGCTACGGACCAAACGAAGACATGTCCTGAGTGGTCAGAATGTCAGCCAATTTGGATCGAGCATCTTTAGCCCGACCTTGTGGAAGATTCTGTGATGACCCTATAAATACGGTTGTAATAATCCTCCTTTGTCTCCATAAAAGAACGTCTGAAGCTACCGTGGCTTTTGATATACTATAGTGGGCGGACCAGGAAGCCAAGGATCGACACAGAGTTGCACGGCCGTTCAGCAAGATACAACAGCAAGAAACTAGGCGAAGGAAGAGGAACAGATATGTGAGGGAAATGTTTTTGTTTACCGGTCCTACTGTATAACGCATGTAAGGCCTGGTACACCACGCGATAGCCGAGGTGGCGCGAGTTCACCTGTAGTTACATGACTCTCGGTTGTACATGGACTGGGATACTGCCAAGTCGCCTAGGCCGAGAAAAGGAACCCTGGACGAAACAATAAGAACAGTTCTCGTTCAGCTGCGACGTCCTTTCATTGCGTAGCTGTCGTGCATGTCAAACGAGGTACGAGGGCTGAGTTATTGCCTGGCTGTCCAAGTCTAGCTAGCAGTTGGGGTTGAACCGCAGAGGTTTCTGTCAGAGGTTTCCCGCCCTAAATATAGAGCTCTCACGTTCCCTAGACGAAATGTTTGGCAAGAAAACATCGGCGGACCGATTGAAGAAACACCAGAGCTAAACTGGGCTCAAATTGATAACTATGATCCTCGGGCCGCGCGAGATATATTACGAGGATTACGGAACTATGTAGGCGAGTCACACACGGAAACACGCAAGCCGACTACCTGCACGGAACGGAAACCCTAAACTAAACCTACAAGACAGGAGCAACTGTGGAATACAGCAAAATTTGCTAACTGTAGTTTATTCATCGAACTGCGTGTAACCTACGCACCTCGATACAGTGACGTAAACCATGTCAATGAGAATGTATTTCGGCATTTAGCTCAACTTCCGCAAATAAACAGCTGCTCACCTACCTACGACGAGAGGCGAAGATAAGGAAAGGTGCTCCACCTCTACGCAGCAGAATAAACGGGTTGATGGACAAAGACCTGAAAGCGAACATCCTCTTGAAACAGTATGTCTCCGTATCTCATGGTGGTAGCCAACCAACCTAAGTCCTAGAATTCATAACGCAGTGGGTTTGCAGAAGGTCCAGTTTCACTCAGAACAAGTGGACAAAAGTCCCCAGCACTGGGACGAACATTCAACATCGGATCCGGATGACAATCACTCTTTTTTTAGAGAAACTGACTACAAACCTCGCACAGCCCGTGTTCTTTTTTTGAAAATCAATGGAGCAGGGAAGACGTGAAATCCGTTGCCAAACCGATGCATAAAAGTAGACCCAAGAACGGTCCAGCGGACTACCAACCAATGAATCCCACCTCGGTGATGGAGAAAATCATAAGCGCGCTCGAAGGACGTTTTGATTAATGCGGCTTATAGGGAGAATAGTAACAAGGGTTTTGTAGACAGAGACCTTGTGTCACCAACCTGCTACTTACCAAAGAGAAATCGGCACCACATATTGATTATGGATACCGGCTGGATGTCGTTTTTGTTGACTTCAGCAAAGTTTCAAACCAATCCCCTCATTGGATGTGTTAAACATGCTCTCTAACCATAAAGTTCAACGGAGGATGTTTGAGTCGAGTTGAAGATATCCTAGTTAGCGGGACGACGGTTATAGTCAGAGCTGTCGCTTTGAACCCTACGGACGTTACACGTCGGGTGCCACAAGGACCGGTCTTCGCAACGGCACCTTTTAAGTCCTCCGCTAATGATCTCCCATCCGACCTACCGTATGGTACTTGACGGCCGGATGACCGGGAAATTCGGGGGAGCCGTGTCACAGAATCGACTAGAACTTATGCAAAATCGTTCAGCTGTAGCACCCTTTCGGTGCCTAACTGCCATGCCACCAGAAGGAAGCACGAGGGCTGGGATACTGCCAAGTCGCCCAAGCTCAGACAGGGGATGTCGAGAGACAGGTGTCGGGTTCGAACCACGGACCTTCCAGTTAGTAAATTCGCGCTCTAGCAACTGAGCCATATCGCCCCCTTATGCAGAATGCCTGAACACCTTGCACAACTGACCTGTTGTATGAGAGCTGTCAATCAACCATTGCAAATGTTGCATTCTCCATTAGATGCGCCTAACCCTAGGGGTCAACCTACTGGGTGAGTTTTATACAGAGAATGACCTCGAAGTAATACCATTCTTTGGTCTTGAATACCAACCTGCCTCACAAAGGAAGGCAGTACCCGCTTATCAGCTTCTCTTCGACTTTCGCAGTTTTGTCAACCTCCAGCAGGAGCCCTTTGCCCTTCATAGAAAATGGGCAATAATTCTTATAGCTGGTGCGGCCGCCACGTAGCCGACAGCTTCTGTGCGCCGACTTCACCAGTTGGTATCACGAGAATTGCACTAGCTTCTCCGTGTACCAAAGGCACATTGGTTCCAGCTGCTACAGCTTCGATCACCGGGAAGCGAAGG
>SJOL01007908.1:0-11944 GCA_004794785.1 Opisthorchis felineus | reverse complement strand
GTCTACTGTGACATCTCGAACATCCTGCAAATTGGAACACACGCTAGACTGTTTGTAGCGCACCTTGTTGAAGGACATAATAAGCAAGACATTAGGACGGACCTTCACGCAACTCTAAAGTAAGCTGTAGGTGAGCACACTTCACAATGAGTCAATGATAATTTTGCATGTTCATTTCCCTCTTGTCAAGAAATTATAAGGAAAACTTTGAAGAGCACGGCCCAAATGGACGTAACTGCTCGCCAGAAGCATCTCTGCGCTAGATAAATAACACATGTGAGCAAACGTGTTAAAATCAAAGCCTTCTACAGGTAATCGAATATCTAGAATCCTCGAATGAACAGTCACAAAGACAGAGTCACTTCTAGGCACACAACCGATCCTGGGTTCAATTGGGTTGTAGAGTGGTACGACAATGAAAACAACCGCCTGCAATAAAACCAGATACTTGTGGCAATTTTGGCTACTTGCCTGCTTATCATTAATCAGTATATTTCTTATTTCACTTTGGTCAATGTAGAGGGTTTCTTGCAGAATCCGACGAACTGGCAGCTTACACTCTGGCCAAAATCAGATTTCAAGTGAATATCAAAGGTTTATGATCAAGTGATCAGCGGTTGGCAGATGCCAGACAATTCTTACATTGGAATAATCCTCCGGAATGCGACAGCATTGCGCCCAGCGTTTCTACTGTCAAGGCTCACCTCTTGGTTGAAAAACTGATGTTTGTGTGTATGAAATTGAGTGCAGCGCCAGAAAACGGTCAAAACGCTGCACAGCTGAATTGGTCAGTAAGAGAGGAAAGTGAACAGATAGATGTTGGGTGCTTACCAAGTCTCGGCAATGGAAGAAAATGCATCAGACGCAGGGCATAGAATAGATTTAGGAGACGTAGAAGTCATGAAGCAATGACCTCAATTTACGCCGCAGATGTAGTGAAGGTTATCATGCCATATGAGACGATAAGTTCATCGAAAGCTTCTGTTTGGGTGGTTAGTTGATGGATTGTTCATTAGGGAGGTGATTTTTATCGCAACTTGTGCCATGGGTTTAATTACTTGTCTTTGCGTCAGATTCGCGCCAACTCCAAAAAATGGTAACCTGCGGTTCAGTCGCTCCAAGAAGTTTGTGCTTCTCCATATCGCTTTTAAGCTTTGCCGTGACAACCGTATTATCATTCAAGGCGTGCGAAAGTGTTATTTGAATTCCAGAGTCAAGTGGTTCTTCTTGGGGTTACGTTTTCTGGCGAAAATTCCAGGAACGTTGATGACCTATGTGCCATGTTTGATGCCTCCTACCATACCTTGCGTAAGGGATAATGTACATAGTGATGGACCTAGAACAAGCGGCAAAAGACCGCATTCACCAGCAATTCATGATTATGGAAATAAGCGCAATATTACGCCAGCAGAGTTTGTTCATGCTCGGATTTTTGAAGATTTTTCGGTATAACTTTCGCAACAATTATTATTAAGCTGAATGGCCGAGGGCGCATGGAGTAGTTTTCATACCTTGCGGATATGATTTTCCGTTCATGTTTCAGCCGTGTTATCCCTGCGAATGCTTGTTGTTAATTAGACATAACACTGCTGCTTTTTCGGATCAGCTTCGAGTAACTGGATGAAGTCTAGCCGCATCCGAACTTTCTGACCTGGGGACTAGGCAGCCTTTGTGAAGTAATTTTGGAGGAGTTCGAGGTTCCCAATCCCGATCTACATAATGCTGCCTTGTTGCCTCTTCTGAATCGAGCAACAACGCTCCACAATTTCACCAAAGGATACCTTCGCGGCATACTGGCCTTGTTCCCCTATAGCCACTTGGCAAACTTAGCTACCCTAACAGCGGCAACTCATTCGTCCAGGACGTTCATGTACGGGGGATCCACGAAACCCAAGTACGGCGTTTCGGTTACGGCACCGAGGCTACCACATCCAATCAGCCACGCTTACCACACGTGCCCCAACGGCCGCCTCAATCCGCCGAATTATTGCTAAAATCTCTAGCTTACTAACCATCCGTTTTTACCGTTTGATCGATCTGCCCATGGACCCAATCATCCTTCCTATGGCAGCCATCTGGCTCTGCGCAACGCCGACACTTCTCCCGCCCGGTAAGCCTCAAAATCAAATGCTGACACTCCTCCAAAGCAGTAGGCCTACTTGATTATGACAGCCCACATTCCGGCGGTAGAAAACGTTTTTCTTCCACACACGGCCCAGGTCGGGTTCGTCACCCTCATTTTATTATCTGCGACTTTATTGAATACCTCAACAACCTGTAATCAAAGTCTTGCAACAAGTACCAGTTTTGATCCAGGACCGTGAAGATTTATTTGTAACATGTTTCAGTGGTACCAGCTCCATTATTCCAACGTGGAGTTCTCCCTCAGTCCCAAATTCCTGCCATGCTTCTTCCATAACGCCTTGTTTGACCGTCCCCGATATCTGGTTTGGCAAGATACTGCTAATTTTCAGAAGACCCGTCCTGTATTGGGCAGCGGCCATTATTCTATGACTGTCCTACTTTCATGCATTACCAGGCGGCCCCAGCTGTCTTATTTTGCCTTTATTCTGGCTGTGCCATTACGTTCATGTCTGACGATATGCGCCCCACCAGTTGAGAATAGACAAAACTATTTCTATAAGGCCGTACGGAAGGTATCGGGCCAAGGAGGCGAACATATGATCGTACCACAGTCTATTGTTGTTCCGCTTTGTGCATGATCTGAAAAAGTTGCTGATGTTGCAGTCCCTGGAACGGACCGCTTAGCTTTACGGAGCGGATCAGCTTATTTGTATTATGCATCGTTTTTCCCGCTTATGTGTTGGTGTCCAGGAGTTTGGACCCCTTTATAGATTTTTCGACCTTCTGTTTCAGAGTCGCTTTCGCTTTTACAGTTACGACACAAGTGGATGCGATACCGTCAAGAATTTCGATTTGGAGACTGTATTATTCAGTGGCGAAAATCCAAATCGCGGACATTTGGAGAAAGGCATCATTGTGGAGGTCAAGCCCGAAAGCGATGGCCATATTCGGGAAGTGTTAGTAAATACTGCCTCCGGTAAGGCTGAGGCGCCATATTCGTCTCATCTGCCTGCTGAAAGGAGTAGAAGACAATTAGCTACTCACCCGGATTAAGGGAGGCTAGAGCAATTGAAACATTCTCGTGGAGCTCATTCTTGTATGCAGTGGACTGAGTTGGTAAATCAGAGAAAGCTATGCTGTATTTCGGGGTCGGCGTTGATTTTTTCTTCTATTCTTATGTTGTACTACGCGGTTCTCCACTGTTGTTATTTCAGTCTTGCCCCTGTACCACCTTTCTTGTTTTTGACCCGAGCTTCAACCGTTCTTTGACCTTGTCATTGCACGCTTAAGTCAGCACGTGGTTTCGCTATCTTGGTAACACGTTGTCCTGAGTCGTTGTGGACTTTAGGATCCGTTAGTAATTAGCAGTTCCTAAATCGGCGTGTTGAAGCCGGGGTGATCTCACGACGTGAGGTTTGTATACCTTTATTATTTATTGTGGTATTTATAGTACTGCACTTGTAGCTAAACTTCCATTTGAACGATTTGGCTTTTGGGGTTTTGCGCGTAACTCAACGTAGTCCAACAGATTGCTGGAAACAATCTATATCATAACTCGTGCATTGCACATAGACGACAACAAAACAGCCTTGTACTTGATCAAGCACGCAGAGCTTTGGGGGCCGCTGAAGTCCCATCTGGTGGCTAAGTGGTAAACTGCGTCATTCTGGGAGTAAAATTTCGAAACCTCAGAAGCCAGCAAACCATAACTTACATATGACTGGCTTAGAAATATATGCTCAGGCAATGCTTTCAAGAAGAGGGCAGCAGGCGAGTCAACTCTCCCCGACATATGCCCCAATTGCTACGAGGTCCACCTAACGACCTGGCATCCCTCAATAATGACGACGAATTTGAAGAATATCCTCTGGTTAATTCCACATCTACCGGAGGTCGTGCTCGTGTTCTCCAGTTAAAATTTTGTGCGTTGTCAGCGGGTTGGTTATTCTCATGTTCGCACAAATGTACCGTGATCACGTAGCATCTCCTGTGCATATTCTAACAAGGAACAAGTTGCTCCAATCGTAGTCGGGCAAGTTTGTTATGCATTGCTATCACAGGTGTGCTAAACTTTCTAAGCCTATTATCGGTGTCGGTGTCACGCGGGCAGAACGTTGCACATTCGGAATAGAGGACTCAGAATTGGGGGACATCCTAAATAACTTGAGACATATAAAGGAGGTGACTATGTTGATGAACACAAAACCACACGGATTCGTGAGTAACTTCGGAGCCCACATTAACAGCACCCCCCAAACTTGCAGACGGCGGCGGCTCAAAAGACCCCCCTAACTACCAGTCTAAATTTTTTCACTGGTCACCAGATGTCATTGATGGGGAACGTGACAATCGCAACCATTCAGAAACCACCGTTCTGCATATTTTGCAGATACGTAATCAGGGGAACTACTGTCGTGCGAGCGAAAGTAACGGGCGATCGATGTAGGTCGAAGGACAGGTTTTGAACATCATTAAGGAAACTTATCCCGTTTCAGATACCGGAAGTCCACCCATAGAAAAAATTATGCCGTGACTCACCGCCTTTTGTAACCTTATATTCACCACTGCATCTTATTTGGAGAAGAAATAGCGCATTGTGTTCGAAGAAAATTAATCTCACACCAATGCCTTTGTCGAAATGTTCATGATATACAAATCGGATAAAGTTTGGAGGCCTTCTGAACAATCCAATGACCTAATATCGGTGGATAAAAATTTTTTAAATGTAATTTTCACCTACGTTGGCGTACACTGACCACATTACGTACTGTAACAAAGCAGCATTTGATTTCGCAAAGAAAAAAAGGGTTTCAAAACTATGCTATCCTCTCCTTTATTCCTAAGCCTGGTGACCCAGATAAAACCTTACTGACAGACACCACCCAAGATAACGTGGCCACGGCGTTGCAAGCATATGAGAGCCACGGTCTTCACAGAGCATTTTGGGCTATCCTATTCACTTTTCAAATTTTTTACCGGGCGGAAAGTAAGTAGTCCATCATTTGCGGTTTATAGATTTGCCAGCTAAATGACACGGCCGGGATAAGTCTAACCCGGCAGCTAAAAACAGACAAATACAGTGACCTTTTATGAATATTCTAAATTGAAAACCAGGCTCAAAACCACCATTGATGGGTAAAACACCCGTGCTAGTTAGGAAAGGCGGGTTTACGAACACATCACGATGCAACGTAACAGAGCGACCCTCTGCAAAGTGCATGCCGGACCACCACATGAGGTTTTCATCCCCCGCGCATACTACCAGGTCTGCGTGGCGGTAAGCCACCAAGCAGTCATAATTGCGGCTTGTGTGTTAGAGAACTCCGACTACCAGATATTTTATCCGGATGGGGAAAGCCAGGCCAGAAAAACAGCTCAGTCATTTCAAACAAGCAAACAGCCGCAAAAAAAGGTGGGTCATGGAGGAGGCAAACGAACTGTTAGCTACTGCTAGGTCAGTGGGAGTAGGATGAGGATATTCAGAACGTGTGCACTACGGCGAAACTTGGAGATTTTTAAGTTGCTACCAGAAGGGTGGATACTCTATCCATTAGGAGTTGTGGAATGTGTAGCTGGGGTTATGGGTTTGAGTTTGTGAGGAAGGAGCAAGTATCTCTTAGCGTAGCAGAAGTTCAGATGGCCCACCATTCTGACAGGATCGGTGATAAGACAAATTTCGGGGGAACGTAAACAGTGACTGACTGTTTAGGGTACAACTCTCGCGGAACAGTCGGCTGAGTGATTTAGAGTGAGAAAGGGCTCCGAAAGCGGTGTTTTCTTTACGGCATCAGAGAGATACTCACAAGGGCTCTTTGTCGGCTGAGAGCTTACTGATGAGAAGTAATAATGAGAAGAAGTCAGATTTTCGATTGTGACTGCTGGCTTGGTGTACTTTTGTATCCAACGTTTTTGGTAACTTATCATGGCGTGAGATGTCGGGTTGGAAAAATTCATCGTAGAAACAGGGCAAAGAGCGGTCAATGGATTGTGGTAAAGGATGTCACAAATGTGCTGTTTGACGAGAGGAAGAATTCGCCTCAGTCCAAGGGGGATAAAAAGGCTTTTAAAATATCTGGAGAGAGGGTGTGAAACAGAGGAGGACTCGGAGGGTCAGAGAGGTGGACATTATAACCAGGGATTGAGACAACTGTGTCTGGAGTTTCAGCTGAGAACCATCTTCCAGTCACACAAATCAGACTTAGTCGTGCAGTGGCGATAATGGCTCGGAGATTATGGATCTTTGGTAATAACGAGCGGGCATTAAACAGAATTATTGACAGGCAAGCAAACCGTACTTATTAGGAAGTTGCTAACCTCGTTTACAGCGGAGATTTATACTAGGAGAATCGGTGATTGGAGGCGGGGTAACACGAAGCTGGGTTGACTGGATGCGTGTCTGGAGCCGGTGGAAGCTTATTCAGCACTGCTCGTAGAGGGGTAAGTGGTGGGGAAAGTAGGTCTGAATTCACCACAGAAGGCAGAGAACCAAGCTCGTAATGAGGTAGGTAATGCTTTGGGAAGATGGCATGCAGTTGAATGAAGAGTTGTCGGCCATGGCGTCTTTAGCATCGTCAGGAGGTGTGGAGGGTGACATGGTGCAGAAAGGGGTGGGGGTGTTGAGGAATGGGCGACAGCCGAAAATGGTGTTTAGGTGGGACGGAAGCGGGTGGGCAGGGTAGTTGAAGCAGGTCAAGGTCAGAGCTAGCCACCGGGCGCTGCGGATACCAGGTTTTACCAAGCACGTTGTGAAGCGGTTTTTGTACCTGTTAAGGGTCGTGGAGATAAAGTTCTGCACAGCTTCGAAGGGAGTGGAGGCGGTGGAGGGGTAGATAACTGCTGAAAAGGGATCTACTGCAGAGTATGTGTGTGGCAGTGGGGAAGAACTTGATATGGACTTAAAGTAGGTAACGGTATTTACGGGTTCATCATCCTGTCAAAGATCAGTCTCGCACGGTTTGTGGTGCCCAGGTGTATTTATGTATATTTTGAGGTATGGTGAGTTTTGCGGACAAAGGGTGAAGAGCAGGAACTCGGGGAAATAGCGGGGGTATGGTGCTACGATACCAGTCTTAGACAGCAGGTGGTTGACCTCAGGGAAGCGCTTGGGTGAGGAGAAACGAAGTGTCACTCGGCCAGGGGGTCTAGATCAAGAGCATGTGCTGTCATCTTTGACCGCGGCCTCGGGTAAGGGCTGATGGGATATCACATCTTTCAAAGCAGCGGCAAATTTCGTTGGCACGGTTGGGGTCAAAGATAAAATAGGCGGGTGACAGAAGGTAGAAGTAGGAGGACCATGTGAGTGTAGTCCGCGGACAAGCCAGATTGATGGAATAACGGTTGTACGGGGCGTTTGCGCAACTACAGCCGAAGTTTGAAGATTGGGAAGAGGAGGAATGAGGAAGGAATAGGATGAGAGCAGTAGCGTCCGGTGAGTGCCAGGGGGTATCAGATAAAACGGTGTCCAGTAGAAAAAATCGAAAAGGGTATGACAGCAAGTTGAATGAACCCAGAAAAGGGTGGATTTTGTTGGTTGACCTAGAAGCCAGCTAATAGCTGGGCCAGAGTAGGTGCCTAATTTTGGGAATGTAAGGACTTAGCAGCTGAGGTAGCTAGCGAGGATGCTAGCCTTTGGGCCAGTTGGAACAGGTGATCACATGGTGAGATTACATGGTGGTAGTTTTTAGCTCAGCAAAAAAATCCAATCACATGGTCTCCGTCGTGCAAAGGGGGCGTTAATGTAAACAAGAACAGCAGACAAATGATAAGCGGTTGGGCAACAGCTTCCGAAATAATGGATAAGAACCGTAGTTTAACTAGAATCTACTGCCTCAACACAACAGGGAGGTAAGAGTATGGCTGGCCAGTTACCGACTCACTGCTGTCAGCTCCAAGAAATGAATGGTGCATGGCAAAAACAGCCAGTAGGCGCTGGCTGTGACTGCTGGTAATCAGGAAATGATGAGGAATTTACGTTTTATGTGTAAATGATTGCTTCAGAGAATAAGAGGGAAGCAGCGTGTGTTATGTCTGGATTATGAATTGAAGACCAGGCTCAGAACCACCGGCGATGGGCGATGCACGCGTGCTACTGGAGGGGTTGCGAGTATACGAACGCACCATGGTGCAACGTAGCAGGGCGACCCTCCTTGCAGGGCGTACCGGTCCACCACATGAGGTTTTCATCCCTCGTGCATGCTAACAGATCTGCAGGGTGACAAGCCACCAAGCAGTCATGATTGCGGTTTGTGTATTATTAATAAAAAAACCCAGCTACCAGATATTTTATCCGGTCGGGGGAAAGCCAGGCCAATAAAACAGCTCAGTCATTTCGAACAAGCAAACTGCAAATAGCCACTGGGAGAGGCAATTCGCGGAGATAACTGAAAAGGCAGCTGCCTTTTGGGCCATGGGAGTAGAATGGAGATGTTCATGGCCTGCATACTATGGCTAAACGACGACAAAGCATTGGTGTGAACCACCATGCCATGTAGAGGCGCACCACAGTGTTATGTGTATGTGTGAATGAGTGGGCTGCGGAACCTAACAAGTAATTCATTCATTGCCCATCTTCGGACCCACTATTTGATATGCGTGCACTGCACGTGGTCAGAGGATGCGGAGTGGTTCTGAAAAGGGAATAAATAAGGCTTCGGTTTGGCTAGTTAAATCTGGTCAAAGCACAGCACCAAAAATTAAATATAGCTGGCAGAGTTATTCAGGGATGGGACCAGGCTTGAAAGAACTTGGAATACGTTGGCCGGGCACAGAAGCTTAAGTCCAGGGGTAAAGGAAATACAACGAGGTCGGGAGACGGGCATGAGAATAATTTCGATGGCAGGAGCCAGACACTCTCCGCAACACAGCTCCGCTTCAGAGAGCAGGTGCGCATGTAGTCCCAGGAGGTAAAAGTCTGCATAAGAGGTGGGTAAGATGGAGATTTGTGGACAAGAACACCTGAGAGGGTAGTTCTCTTACCTGTTGGTTAACGCCAGGGGGATCAGGCTGGTGAATATACATGCTAGGACCAAGTAGTAGGACAGTTAGGGTGAGAGCGCAAATTAGAGGAGCTTAGGGCCTGTTTAGAAGGAAGTGTCTAGTGTAAGCTGTGGCGCGAAAATATGCTCGGCTCCCTCAATGGAAAGGTAAGAATCGAGAGTACTTTGAATGCCCACACGAGATGATATGGTGCCGATATGGGGGGAGCTTGTTCCATAGTTTGGAATACAGGCGAAGAAGAAGTTTTGTCTAAAGACGGTCCTACAGGTCGACAATGGGAGCGAAAATCCAGAGTTGTGGATACTGTAGCGAGGGCGAGAATAAAATTCGGGACGGCAGTCAGCTATGTAAGCCCGTCGGTAGATTAGGCGATGCAGAAGGCCTAGGTTCAACCTAATGCGCCTCAGCCCTAAAGGATCCAACCCAAGTGACAAACAACGAAGACGATACGGCACCGTGAATGACGCCGGAAACAAGGACTTAGTGCACGAGCGCTGCACATTCTCCACAGCAGTCAGGCATGCCTGCGAATACTGTGAGGCAAATTCAGGGCTGGATCCAAGAATGGGTCTTACAAACTGCTTAAAGATAGCAATCAAACATGATTTACTGTGGGAGGATCGGCGAATGGAGGCGCACATCCTGCAAGTTTTAGCCACTGTGTACCATGCGTGTTTGGAAAAATTGAACGCGCAGGAATACCTAAGACCTGGGTCTCCCACTTCGGGAACAGTAAGAATCGAGTCCATTAAGAATAAGCATCCCAGGAAGAATCTGAAATCGATGTGAGAGGGCTTGGCATTTTGGAACGGCGAAAGAAAGACAGGAGTTAGAGGACCAGAGGGATAAAGAATTCAGATCAGGCTGAGTGTTAGCAAGAGTGGAAACAGAGTCACTAGCCTTAAACATCTTAATATTATCAGCGAACAGAAAAGAGGATCCATGGGTGATCGAATCAGTGACATTATAAATGTGTAGTGAGAACAGTAGGGGGCCAAGCACGCCACCCTGGAAAACTCCGCTGGTGATGGGAAGAGGTGATGAGGGGAGATCCCCGACCTTGGCATCCTGGTTTCTCCCAGCGAGGTAAGAAGTGAACCAACGCAGTAGCGGGCCACCAATCACCGTAGGTCGTAATTTGCGTGTACACAGCTGCTTGAAGTAGCAGGTGAATGGCCGATCATAACCGTGTCGTGCTTCAGGATGATGAGATGCTGACATCCGATGGTGAGGCTGTGTGACGTCACTTCGTCATCCTGTTCAATCCTGTGAAGCAGCCGGGTTCCGATGACTGCATTCTGGGTCAACTGAAAACCGGATGCAAAAATGAGGCAGTTAAACCAATTCTTGATCAATGAGCTGAGCTTTTACCGTTTGCAGTCCTGGTTGAAAACACCCGCAAGCATGATGAAATCGTAATTACTTTTTGAACAGCTTGAGGCATTGGTAATAGATATTTAACAGTGATGCTTGATCACCGAATATCTCGGACAGTCTTCTGACCGTTTTATCAAAGCTGTTGTCGCGACGCAGCCTGGGGAGAATGAAGTTTGTATAATATTCACATTGACGTGATAAAATTTGTCAGTTGGCACACAGTTCATCTTTTGCACGCATTCTCAATGTTGACCCAAATCAATAAAAGCTGCTCTCCGCAGCCATCGATGGATCACAACAGATGTGGACGAAATGGTTGTCCGTCGAATGTAAGACGTGGTATGCAATGCCACTCCTGCAACGCTTCGTGGCCCTTTAAATACGCGGGTTTACAGGACGACCAGGTAAGCCACCTGGTCAACTCTCCTGACCCGTTTGTCTGTGCCAGTTGCTTTTACCTTAGGGGGCAATGCTTTCCACAGACGGCCACCAAAAAACGGAGCCAAATCTGCACCGCAAAATCGAATAGGCCAGTGTGACTGTTCCGCTCTAATCGGGAAACTCGAAGCAAAACTGGAGCTTCTTTCCAAAGCCCTAGAGGATGCAAACGCAAAAGATACAGCGACATGGACGAAAGTTGATAAAGAACTTTCTTCGCTGAACGAGTACCTTGCGCTATCCATCCCGGGTCTGATGGCTGCGAAGAAAGTCGTTCAGCTCTCTGATGCGGCAATAAAGACCGCCACGGCGTCTCTAGTGGACAGACGCGTAAGGAAGAGCAGGCTGATCATCTGGGGGTCGTCCTCCAGGAAAATCACGCCGATGAAGCAGACAAAGTCGTTCCTTGGTAGTGTCATCACGAAGCCCAACCACGAATTGCTTCACACAGATTGGCTACGACAGAAGGGAAGCAAACAAACACTTGGGCTTCTGGTCACCCCTTCCTCCCCATCTGCTGTACAGAAAATCTTGGAGCGGGCTACCAGCGTTCAAAAGACCTACTTAGCAATTAGGGGTATATCAGAGAGTCGCCCAATAGAGGCTCGAAAGCTGGGCCACAGCAGTTTCAGGGGAGAGGTGCGAAAAGGTTTTCGCTTGGCGCCAGTTCGGAAAACCCCAAACTTGTGGCGAAACCGATTGTAGTTATAGCCCCTTGTGCTCCGGAAAGCACGCCGACACAACCGGCCGCGACTCCGGATTGCAGCATCTACTCAACCACCGCAGACCCCTTGGCTATCCAAGGCTGCGATGCTCTGGAGGAGGCAAGCCTCACGAGGACGCAGTACCCAAAGTACGTAGCGCTATCGCCGCTTCTTTCCGTACCAGACAATAACGGATCAGCAGTGATCCCCACATTCAAACCACAATTTCTCAGCTGGACTGGGTCAGACGTGCGGAGACAACCGGCGGAGCCTACCGACAGATCAACCACATGCGTGGACCTCGACATCGGGGAATGCTGCAAGAACCCTAGAGCAACTGAGAA
>SJOL01007899.1:557443-627679 GCA_004794785.1 Opisthorchis felineus | reverse complement strand
GACCACATGGTGTGGTAATCGTGATTGAAGGATGAATGGCGCTACATCCTGTCTAAGTGTGAGCTAGTCACTGCCGCTCAGCTGCCGATGGCCAAACGTTTAAATGTTCACCCTGTGACCGGGAGGTCGCGGGTTCGAAGCCCTCTGAGTTTCGTAAGATACGCACAGCTGATGAGTCCCAACAATGGCGAAACAGCTGTGCAGTGCTTTTCGGCTTTTCAATATAGACCGGCTTCACTGAGAGAATAGGGTAGTCAAAACTTGCACGATGAACACCTGTTACAACAAACCAAGAAAAAGTTAGGTGATAAACGCCAATCAAGCGGGAACAGAATGCAGTCCGCCTGAATGAATGAAGCCCTACTGAGCTAACGAGACAGGTTATAGGATAACGCTGGCTGGCTGGGTAAGATCTGTCCTAGTGGTCATTCCTGTAGCACAGGATCCCGGGAGACATGTAACATGAGTAGAAAAGAGACTATGCATGGCACATGCAGAGCCAAATGTGAACGAGAACAACGAATCCACTTCAGGGGTCAAAAGCACACTGCGGCGTATGTGCAAAAAGATAATGATAGTTGCAATTTTCTAAAGTGGCTAAATATGATACTGTGATTGGCAGGGGTTTTACTCAGAAAAACGTCGATGTGAAATAGTCCACATCTTATCTAAAGGAAATGCCCTTCTGTAATGTGAACAGGTTTTGGAAGGCTCCTTTTTTAAATAACCGCATTTACAACAGAACTATCTGTTACCAGCATAACGTTCACTACTTTTCCTGTACACAACTTTAGAACAATAGGTTTTCTTCGTTACGAACACTTCCGTATATGGTCATCCAAAAACCTGTACACTAGAGGAGTACTATAAGAGTGTGGAGTTAAAAATTTACTTTTAAATTATGGCGGTTCTTACTAGAGACCAGAATGAGACTGCACTGTATCTTTTATTGTTGGCATTATTCAGTCAAATGTCCCTCTGTCATGTCAAGTTCCAGGGTATCAGAGTATCTTCTACAGTATCTTCTACACGATGCTTTTTCAGCGTCAGTACTTACTTGCACTTTTTATCGACTGGGGTAGACCGTATGCAGTTCAAACGCATCTATTACATCAGATATTGCTATTAAAACACTTGGCCTGATGTTGTTGCCACGTCTGATCGTCCTGCTAAATAGTATGATGGCCCTTGATGAAAACTATTCACAAGGTTGCTGAATACTGTTCGACAGCCCACGACCGGTCTTGCCCATCTTGGAGCTGATCCGGTAGGCGCACCCCCCAAATTTCTCTCGGCCTTATATCCCACGTGAACCCAAAGTGAACGGAATTCGCGAATTAGACTCATTTACACGCCAGTTTGGCTTTCATGGGAGACAGCTAAATACCAGTCGAATCTCCCGTTTGTGGTATTTTTCAACTGAAAGTGCTGCACAAAAGCTGCAACTGAAACATGAGGCGGTCCTTGTGCAGCAAATTCAATTGAGGAATATCACAAACAACAGATTCAGCTGGTATTCAGTTCGGTCTGCCGTGAAAACCAAATTGGCCTGCAAATGAGCATGTTTCGCGAATTATGGTGGCTCTTTTTCTCTTCACCCGCCTGTGCAGCTTACACAGACCAAATCGAAGCAGATATATGTTGACTGGATGTTTTCCTGGGTAATGTAATCAATATAAAGAAAAGCTTCTGTTGTCTTTCAGCACTCCTCATATTTTTCAAATACGATTACCTTGATGCATACCTAAAAAAGAGTAAGATACTTCCTTGGTGTGGCACTTCCTGTAAGGTTGATGGAAGTTCTTTTGAAGCCCACTACCTTTTTCATCGTTTGAGTGGTTCTTAACTAGGACAGAAAGAAGCAATAGAGCGAACAAATTGGCAACTTGAACCACTAGGGGTGAAAGAGGTTCTGCTTAGTTAGGGTCTATGACCTTGAAGGTTGATGTTGTAGGAAAGGAGGAAAAATCGACGTGCGCCCCTGAGTGGAAGAGACCGTAGGTGTATGTACATGCAGCCTCGGAGAATGTGATATCTCAGAGATTATCTCTGAGACGAAGGAGTTTTTCGGCGTAAGAAATTTTACGGCGCACTGTACATAACGCACACTAGCTGGGGGTACACAGACTGCAGTATTCTACTGAACAGCTGAAATAATTGAATAAAGCCCGGTGCAGCTTGACTGAGCTAGTTTGAGAAGAGTTTTACGGGAGTTTGGTCAGTCTGATCACCGTCTTAGACAGTTAAGGAACCATAATGAAGGGAAGAAGATCAAAGGGATCCCAAACCTCTAAGTCTTTTTATGGGGTAGGCGCTGTAGCAGGAACTGTTTTGTTTCCTACTGACGAGCGGACCAAGTGCGAGAATCGATCTACGGATCTATGGATCCAAGTATCAATTGTAGCCCAGAAGGCGCTGAGGTCAATGACCTGTCATAACGCCGCAGCATCACCGACTCATATGTTTGGGTTGTCGGCGTAAGGTAATGATTTACGTTATGATGGGAATATGGCACAGAACGCATTAACAAAGGGTAGGAGCAGCCTTGATCCTTGGGGGACTTCGCTGAAGATATGCGAGTAAGGCGAATATCCAACACCTGCATTAGAACGCTGGCTAATGTTGAAATCAAAAAGTTATTAAGACATTGACATTCCATTCACAGGTGCTCTTGTGGGTGGGCTAGAAGCTTGTGTGGAATTCTGTAGAAAGATCAGGGAGGTAAAAGAAAATGAACTGGGTAAGTGTTGTTTTCAACGGCTGGGGCTATGTCAGGGTGTAAGATGGTTGGATTTAAGAATGGACAGGGAGCGGAGAACACCACGCCCAGCCCAGCTGAAGGGTTTATTGATGATGAGGTAAGTAAGCAGAGGTCTTTTCAACAAAACGCTACGCAGCTTACAAGGCTTGTGAAAACTCTACAGTCCATTGCTTGCTTTGCCGTCCTTGGAGCTCGCCAGGTAGGCATAGCCCTCGAGTTTACTTGAATATCAAGCAGAGATTCTTTACAATCATCTCTATTATCCTTCCGGGCCGTAAATAGGTTTAATAGGACAGCAGTTATCGCTTACAGCCAATGTAGAAAAGGTGAATAATTACAGCCCATCGGGGATGGGGAACTCCATGGAAGACTGAGGGGGAAAACAAGTGGATGTGGGAAAGTTAGCGTACCGGCATTTTCTTCGGGGACTTTCTGGTGCAGAACCGTTCGGATCGCTATGAAAGAAACTAGAATATTACACCGATATGGAATACGCTCGTTTCAAGGCCAGTGATGTCTGTGGCTCAGGAATTAGGAAGTAGGCAGTGTTACCTCTGGAGTTAGTGCTGATAAGCAGGGATTTGTAGATGGTTGTGACAAGTCTTGTGGTCTGTGAGTGAGCAACATTTTGGTAGAATATATTCTGTAGTTATGGTGGTAAAGGTTTCGAATTCCGTAAGGACAGCAGATGCCGGAAAAGCAGGTTTGTAGAGGCCGGTGAGTGGGCCACTGTCTTCTGTAACATTTTAGTACAACAGCAGTTTCCACGCGGTGGCCGCGGGAGGCTTTGATTTCAGCATCACTGTGTGTCAGAAGGTAACGTGACCACAAATTCCGTCCTTGGTTTGACGATTCATGAATGCAGTCAGTGAACTTTGCTCCCCTTTCTGCAGAAGAAATGCAACTCGAAGTGAAGCTTTTGAATGTCTCGGAAAGATAGAGCGTAAAAATAAACATGTTTATTCCCCAATGGTGTGTGACATACCGTTAGGCATGACCACAGTAGTAAAGTGAGAAAAACAGCACAATAGAATCTACATAAAAATAGAATCTGGAACGCAAGGAATCTTGTGGATAAGGATGGAGGATCATGAAAATTGAGGGAAGACTGCCTCTGGTGCTATCTTCTACGGGACTGTAACAACACAAGAAAGCTGAAGTAAACGTGGCGTCCGCCCCGCAGCTGCAGATCAGGTGAATCATAAATAAGACATCAACCAAACTGCACCAGTTCGAGAACGATGAAAACCCGACTCCGACTGTTACCAGCTCATTTACCCCCATAATGTCACAGTGAGATGAGGAATAGAAAATTCCATATGATTAACAGTCGGACCTGGATATGCCTGCACCTCCAAGTGACTCACTCTGTTGGACGATTTCAATGGCCGGATTGGCCAAGTCTGGAAATCTTGGAAGGAGATGCTGGGTTCATTTCGAATAGAATCAATGAGTGACAACAGGGGATGATTACCAATGCAGTGTACAACGTTTGGACTCCAAATAACAAACATGTGGTTCAATCTGAAACATCGCTTGCCACTTGAACTGATCCAGGGCATGGCACGGATACTTGATTGATTGTCATGACGCAGCAAAGGCATCTCTCTAATGTGCTGATCACAAGAGCAATGAATGGAACTCAATTCAATACAGACCACGTCTTGGTGCTTACCAAAGTACGCGTAATGCCCGGAAACCTGTCAAGTCGTGGACCAGGAGTAAACCCTTTCAAATGGGATGTAAGAAAGTCAAAGAAAGAGGAAGCTTGATTGAAGTTTTGTAAACTCTAACCCGGATATCGATGGGTGACCAAGTTCCAAACACACCCGAAGGCCAGCGGGTCCGAATACGAACAATAACCCAAGAAGGTGCTGTGGAATTCCATTGAACTAAAGCAAGGATAGAGGCAAGGGTGGATGAAAACGACTCTTTGGTATCCACTTTGATTCAAGAGAAGAATTTTTCGTCCGTCTAAACATGTCGTCTAAACCCGACAAATACAACGGACCGAAAGTAACTCAGAAGCGCAAAAACCAAGTCTCTCAAACACCTTCGGAAGAAAATAATCGGGGACCAAGCAAAGTGAGGGGCTGCAGTCGTGCGCGGATCGCTGATGCCACAAGGGCTTCTCTACCGGACTGAAAAAAATCTATGGACCGAAATCCCAATATCTTCAGCTGTTATAGGTCAAACAAACCGGCGAAATCCTGACAGTCAAAACGTATCAGGCATGCCACATAACCACGGCCGACGATGACGTGTTCGAGCACTTCATAGAGGCACGGTTGATGATAAGCGTTCACAAAGCACCGATCAGACTGCCTGGATCAATGTCAAACGTGTCCTCTAAATAGCTCAAGGCCCCTTGTAAATTTCGCACTCGCTTGTTTGCAACAAAGCTGTTGTGTTCCTTGTTGGCGATTTTTTTCCAACACCAAGACATTGGAGCGGAGACAGCAGTCAGTAACAACAGTCCTCGGCGTACTCAATCATGAGTTACCACAGAAAACCTGGAAGCTCTGTGCCTGCCAAGGAAGCTAAACGTATCAAACTGGCTGAAAAACACGGCCGTTTTGTGCCGACTATGAATAAACTATCAGTTGTGCACAGAAGTAGATTTATCAACCAGTGACACCTCATGGTGAACTGCACATGGATGCAGTGGTACAACCAGTTTGGGTAGACCCTGGCAAACATTGATCTCCCATCAAACCTGGGGAATCATATCAAACGCATTTCAGACGCGAACCTAAGTCAACCTCAGTTATAAAAACCAGCATACAGCCGAATTTTAAAACTCTGTCCAGAGAAACTTACACAGAAGCAGAATTTAAACACACTTCTGGCCAACGCAGGGAGTGTTAGCCTGCATCTCTAGAAAACTAAAACTGATCCAAAGGAAAACTGCTTGATCTTACCTTACAGTATGTTTTCCTCTCCGGTACACCAAAAATGTGCGCTGTCAAAAGAGGACCTAAAAGTTGTACAGAGGTTCAAGAATAACCTTTATACATATAAGGGTTTTGGTGCTGTTATTCTAAATAAAGTGCATTACGCGTCCGAACTAAGCATGGTTTGGGTCGATTCGTCCAACTTTCCCCCGTTAAAACTACTGGACATAGTGCAAGTAGTAGGGAAACAAATTATTCATGAACTGCAGATGCCTTTTTTTCACAAGGTTTTATCTCACAAAATGCTTGAACTTGTCGGTTCTCATGTACTACATAAACTCACTGTGCCCATCCGTCTAATGAGAGCTCCCTCTGAATAATCAACGCCGTCATCCGCTAGCCAAATAACTGGTACATATTCTGAAAAATGCCAGGATATTATGTGAAAAGCACTTACTAACTTTTACCCTATCTAGAAAGCAGTGACGCTCTTCCGGAGATCCTCCGCTCGATTGATTCGCAGCCACCTGTGTCCGTGTCCACAGTATTGAAATTGAATCTCGTTAAAAGATTAGGTGAAACCTCAACCAGATCCCGTCAAACATCCCATCTCCGTTCGTAATATCTCCATTTTGCTGTGTACTAAGAATGGGGTTTTATTTCAAGGAAACCAGCTTTAAGTACTTTGCTGCTGTCGCTATAGGTCCCTTGAGATGTTAAAAGTGAGTAATCGGTCGAAGCTAATATAAAACAAGAACCGTGTATATTTATGTCATATTATACTAATATTATATTTATATTGATATGATAACATTAACGAACGGGCTGATCACCTACTCTCTGTTTTTACCACCCTCTACCAGAAAATTCTGTTCGCCTGTAAGTTTGAAAAAGATGACAAACTTCCGTTTATCAACGCGTTGATTGCTAGAAATACCGACAGTACTATGTCGCGCCCCATGCATTGGAAACCAACATAGACTGGACGGCACATGAACTCTGTCCAGTGAAGCGCGCACTTGCGTAAGCACTTACAGTAGTCCATAGAGCTGGACAGACTCGGATATGTTCGCTGAGGAGGTTAAACGGCTGACAGCTTCATCGAAACGTTTCACACCTGATAAGTCGAAAGAGCCAGTCACATTACCGAAAAGGTACATTCATGCTGAGATGGCTCAGTGGTTAGAGCGCGAATTTACTGACTGGAAGGTCCGGAGCTCGAACCCGACCTCTGCACCTCGACTTCCGCTCTCTAGGCTTGGGCAACCTGGCAGTATCCCAGCCGTCGTGCTTCCTTTGGGTGGCACGGCAGCTAGGCACCGAAAGGGTGTCACAGCTGAACGATTATTTTTATTATATTCCTTATACTAGTAATCGTGCTCCTACCGTATCTCTTCACCGGACTTACAATGCGGCACAGCTGTTTTCGGAGATATACACACGAACTATGCCCCTGCTGTCAGATGAACTTGCAACGTCAGTTTTACCTACTACTCTTGCGTTTGTCAATTCGGTTGGAGTAGCTGTGAACTTAGAGGAAGGACAACGGTGTACGTACCGAAAAACCTCCATATCATGTGAACTGACTCTTACCAATTCCAGGGTCAAATCGTGGATGCTTAGACATCAACAAGTCGACAGAAAACGTAGAGTTGAAGGCAATTCATGGTTCCAGGTCTTTGCACGAAAAGACTGAATTTCCTTGAGTCCATATGGAGTAACCTTTTTAAACGTATCCTCTGAGCTCAGAAACATCTGAGAGTTATTCTGAGGTTGTTTTGATTTTATAGACTGTTTCAAACCTTTATATGTGGTGTGAATTGCTGAAGAGTTTCCAGCAACCTTATGAGTAGTGTGGTCCGTCAAGTAAATTGCACTTTGTTATATCTCCCTCCCATACGACTTGACAAGCGGAAGAGAGAGCACGAAAAGAAATCAGCGCGCTTCAGTATTGGAAAACAAAGCAAAAAATGCGTACATAGTGCTGGCCAGAAGAACCGAAAAAGTTTCAGTGGATTATTCGGAATCAGGGCGAATCAAAATATGGGGAAAATTCGGAAAACTTACGTTGGTGTTGATAAAAACCCGAAGACCATCAGAATGCGTTGAAACTCACGGGCAGCCGCCTATGGCTACCGCGTTATCAAGTGGTAACGCGAAAAGAATTGTATTGAGGATTTATGGGGTCGACTGATTATAGTGAGAGTGACAAGACCACTGTCACACACTTCAGCAGCGACCGGTTAACTCCTCAAAATCTTTATGCAAATCGCTGGCAATGAGTCTGATGTAGTACACATTCAACTACTCCCTTACGTCACCATCAGTCAAATTTCCCCACCGGGAAACCCCCAATTGTTTCCGGTGAAACAGTACGATGCGTCAAAGTGAACAGGTCAGTTATATTTTGCAAACCAAACGAACGTATGAACTGGGGAAAGGATTTTACTATACAAGTTGCAAAAAATAACCGCCCGATGCCAGGGTAGTAAAATATGAAAAAAGCGTAATATAGCGTAGCTCGGATGCTGACCGACTGAAGGCTGTTGTGTTTTCTAATAGGAAGGGGGATATGTTCATTCAATTGGTCCGATAAATGTGGCGACCCTTGAGGAAGATTCTGGTTCACATGTCCAAGATGACAACCTTCTCACAGCATGCAGAGTTTGGCGAGACTGGCGGAGATGAGCTATATGATGGACTTCGACGATACTGAGGATGTGAGGGGAAAGAAACATAAGAATAATGCAGCTAACAGTCAAGAGACGGCTCAACTAATCGACACAAACAAAACAGTTACTGGGTAGCCGCTCGACTCTTTGGGCAAGCTACTAATATCGGTCAAGCATGAACACGTTCGTCTGTTCAGAGGTGATAAGTCAGATGTGTCCGTAGGATATAGAAATACATAGGGAAACTTTGGGGTACACTAAGCGTGAGTGTTGATAGTGACACAGAAAACTTGGAGTTCCGCGTGATGGAATCCGACCTTCCTAGAGCAGGATAACCACTTGTAAATTCTTTTGAATGGTGTACATACAAGACCAATACAGTCTAGACAGATACGACAGTGATTGCAGAGGGCTTAGCGTGTCGCGCCTCTTGTATTATTTTTTGGAGTGAATTTTGTTTCGTTACGCCATTGCCATAATCCCGTATTCACATCCACAAGGTCGTATACCATGAAAGCGGATTTCTGTCGGGTCACAAGTCTTGCTTCGGTTGTATTGTATGACTGGAAGACATCGATGACATCCACCAAATGGTCTTCCTTCGCCGATCTTCTACATCTACAGCTAGCGCGGAACGACTCTGTAGAGCCTCCCATGGCGTTAGCTGAAAGTAAGTGCTCGGGCTTCCGGTTTGCTACTTCAGCCTCGTGCTTTAGGTTGAAGTGATAAGGGCACCGTGTATCAAGCGGAAGACTACGATGGGAATGTGCCACTTGACGAAGAACGTGAAAAGTGATAATGAAACACATTTTACCTTCAATGCAAACTTTCTTCCAGGTTGGTGTCAGTCTAACCCTGTCTGTACTCTGATGGTGGTGCTGCAGCGTGAGGTTCCAAGCTACACCAATAGTCTGCCGTTTTTTTGTCGTAAGCAGTTGGAGAAAAAGCGTGTAATTCTCCATTTTTTCCACTAACCCACGTGTCTGATACTATACTATTGGCTACACATGTACGAAAGGCCACGCCAGAGGTTCCTGAAGACTCGTTTAGCTTCTGGTTGGCCTCTGCCTCGTCTCCGAGCACACGGACTCGCCAGCAGTTATCCTGAAACTCATCTAAACTTGTCTGATTCAAACCTAATACTCATCAGAACTTGAACGATAACATTCTCACCGGCATGTGCCTCCGACAGGGTTTTTCTCACGATGCACCTGAAGAAAGTTACACTTTTCCTAGGATTTTCATGAAGTGCTTGTTGGACGGGGTCCTAAAGCTGCCTGAGGAAAGGGTGCGTCTAACACGGTTCCGTTCAGGTTTTTACCATGAAATCAGTGTGTGAAATGTAGTGTTCCATCAAACGAAATGGCCTTGCCTGTACTTAGATGTACTTCATAGCATGTATAACCCCAAAATGTCAGTTCGATGGGTAGGAAGATTCCTCTCGTTGTTCTATGGAAGTGGTGCTCCAAAATGCACTGTAGTGCTTATTTAATGGAACTGTCGATATCCACATCAACAGTTTTTGAATAGTTACTCGTTATTGTTACCCGTCCTCAGCAGATAAAACCGTAGTTTTGAACTCAGAATGGAACATACACGAAAAGTGGTTCTAAACCTGACCAGGCTGTACTGTTCTTGGAAGCACCTCTCCCTACTCGAACTGGTCTCTAGTGTGCAAACTCTCCTGGGTGGTATCACTGCATACGAAATTTCTCCCCCTATTCGCATTGTCTTATTCGGGCTGTCCCGACAAATAAGTAGGCTTGTTTACTGTACTGCTTACGCAAACGAAAAATGTATGTCCAAATAAGGTGAGAGGTCACAGACAAGTTCTTCCCTTTTACGAATAACTACCCCTCAAATACTGACAACCATTCTTGCATTTCCCGCCAGTATCCCTTCGAGGTGTGAGGTAATGTACGAATTCACATGAATACAGTTTCCAAAAATTCTGGAATAAAGAACCAAGTAGAAATCACATTAATGCTTAACACTTCCGAAGCTTCGCGTAAAAAAAAGACTGTGTAAATGGGCCAAGAAGCTGCTATCCTGCGTTAGGAGTAGAAACTATGGAAAGCGACGACTCAGAGCAGCGATAAAACGGTGAGCGGAAGTAAATGAGGCAAAACAGTCAAACATAACAATAGGCTGTAAACTGAGAACTCACTGAGAAGCGTCCAGCCGCAAGGACATCAGAACTCGCCCAAGTACAGAATCAGTAACGGGAGCAGCTACTTAACACTTTGTAATAATTTGTCTATTTTCTCCGCTACTAATGAGTAGCAGTAGCTTGGATGATTTTGCACCAGAAAGCATTGATCCAACAAACAACTGTCGTTTACGTTCCCTTTCCGAGCATCTTGTCAACGATCAACTGGCAAATGAATGGGCCAGGTTCACTGTCATTTCTTCGTCCGATTAGTCATCTAACATGTTTATCCATAATCTTCAAAAATTCTGCACACTGTAGGTCCCCATGCATCGAGGTTTTCAGATAACAGCGGAGACGGATGGTCATACTCCGTACATCTACAACCCACCCCCACCTTCCCGATTTGAGCATTACATTGGTCACATAATTTTGGCTCATTTTACATAAAGGTGGATTGGGGAAACTTCAGTCAGCTTAGTACTGGATGAACGCGAATCACACACCAACAACAGCCGACGGTATTTATGGGTTAGAAACACTGAAGAAAGGGAGAAAAGGCACAACACTCCACACAGAATGTACCTACCGATTTCATGTAGATTCCTGCGAGAGATTAAAGTGGTGAAAAGTAGAATCGGTGATCAGAAACCGCCTAACACAGACGAGCAACAGAGTCAATAAAAACTGAAGAAGCTTATTAGACAGAAAGGAAAGATGGATTATCTGATCTGTCCATAACGAGGAAAGCTTGGCAAACCAGTTCAATTCACCAGGTATACCTGGATTGCAAATAACAAGGCCAGTTATGGAACCTAAAATGAGTATGCAACGAAAAGAGGATGATGATCATCTCAACCGTTATCCAGCGCTCCAAACTTCGGTCAAAGGATGTAGAGTAGGTGCTTTCCTAGATGGAATGAAGCGCATTGCGTCGAAGACAGCACGGCAGCACGTGGCTGATAATAGTTAGGTAACAAGGATCGGTCCCTGGGTTACTATCAACCTCTGAGGATAGCAGGAGTGTAGATCCAAATGCACTTTAGCCAATTTGCCCAGTATATTACTCCTTGTCTGCAAAGAACACCATTCTGGATTAGCCCAACTGTTTCTTACCTCGAATCCTTGCTTCATTGGAGATTGGGACCCGAGTATGTGTCAGAATCAAACAGGGCTAGGAAAACTGACATTACCACTGTGCAATTACATACCTAAACAACCAGGAGATGAATTTTTCGCCAGTATTCCAAGAAAATATGCTGCCATAAAAGATCCAGATGAACGAACTACTGATAGATCCGCTCCTGTACCTCTAAACAGATATACCCGTTTGCATAAATCGGCTCTTTTAGGCAACTGACCCTTTATTTGATCCCTCCACGATATATCATCCAGCGACGGTTAAGAAAGCATAAATTTCGTAGTCTTTTGATTGCTCTGCCCTGTTTCCTTTTTCTTTGGAAAATGGATGATCGGCATGTTTGTTCCGGAGTGTTACTCCGTAAAGATAAGTCGTGTCCTGTTCGCTTCACATTGTCAAAAGTCAAATCACAAAACCCGTCCCCTTAGAGATGTTTCTTAGGTGAGGGGTTATTATCGCGAGGGCAGGATGTAGAAAACTTTGGAACCACCAGAGTTGTTTCCTTCTTTGAGGTGTACCTTATTTGAATTTTCTTATAAAGTGGGAGTACTGTACTTAGACAGCTGAAGACAAGCACTGATACAGCGTGCTGCCTTGGTTAGCTGAGCGGAATTCCGTCTAGCAGTTCAATGAAACCAGTCTTGAATACCATGTTGTTTCGTGGGTTGGAAAGATACACTGCATCTTAACCATTTCGTCACGCATTCACACAGACTGGACTCTGTTAAATCCTGTCTTAAGTTGTTTTAACCTAAGTTCATCTAAGCATTGAAATTCACGTGAACTTACTGGATGACGTCCGATGCTTGTGTGGGTCACACCGTTGGCCTCATCATAACCCTTGTCTCGTTCCAAGTAGCTACTTAGTACCTCTTCCGGGAGAAGTAAAGTTTCTGCTAAAGCACCGTTCCCCACAGAAGGATGGAAACAGAAATTCGATTGCGCTCCTGACACTGAGGCGGCAAGCTGGTTGCGAGAGAAATTATCCAACAGACTAGAAGTCTGATCTGAGGAGCCGTTTGGTCGAGCGGTAAAATAATGGGTGGGGTAAAATGCAGATGAAGTAAAGGCGTGATTCAAATTAACGGACAATGCTGTGGCAACGCTCTCCGGTACACTCATAGAGCTTCCGATGTTTTGTCTATTACCGGCGTTTCGTACGGAGACTGATTGGGGTTTTGCAGGAAGGGATGGATGTCCGGAGGAAATCGTGGATCCTGGAGATGATGAAGCTTGTTGTACTAGTGCGTATGTCTCAATGAGTTCTGCTGGATACGCATAGCCTAGTGAGCTCCGCAAGTCTGCTGGGTGTTCGCTGCTCTGATTTGAAGTATACAGGTGGCTGTTTGACGGAGCACTGAATCTTGACGCGTAGTCAACCTCATAGGATCCAGCTGAACTTGTATTTACCGCTGTTCCTGGGAGTACGGATCCCCTGTGGGTGGTAGGTGCGACAGAAAACATGTCACTAATCAAATGTGACTGCTGTGTGAATCCCATGGAGTTTCGATGTCCAAGTTGTTGTGGGTGAGAAAGATGATGATGTTGCTGACCAAGATCGGTAGAAATGCCTGAATCACTTGACAACGGACCAACTGCACAAGCCTGAGAAAATTCTTGTCCTGGATTCACAGATTCGTCCAAAGAACCAAGTCCAAGTCCCACGGCTCCATCGGAATTCGGCTGGGAGTCAGTGGAGTCCCTGCTGTGATGGTATGGCCCCTGATTCTGGACAAAGCGTTCTCGTCTGAACATGCATCGGGAAAGACAAAATGAAACCAAAAATGAATAAACCTTCCTATATACGGTGCTATTAAAAACACGGATTCTCCTAAAAATAGCCAACGTGGTGAACTGTTCACATGATCTCCAAGAATCCTTGAGAACTTCCCCTTTCCATACAGTGACCACATACTAGCCACCTAAGAATCATGCACTTAGGTTTGATCTGCACACTTTAGTTAAAGGAATATTCTAAAACAATGGAGTTGTCATAAGGTGACGTCATCGTGCTTGGAAGGCCGTGTAATTGTCTCACTCCAGACTACTCACAATGAGCATCCTACTGACCCTAATAGCCACAAACTGAACTAACTGCAGTTGGGCACGGATGGATAAACAAAACACAATGAGAGATCTGTTGAATTAGCGAAATACACTCATTTGCAAACAAATTTGGTTTTTCGAGAGACTCACCTGGAACCCAGCTGAATCTCTCGTTTGTGATGTTTCCAAATGAGTGTATTTCGCTAATTCCGTACAATTTGGTTTCAAGTAGAACATAAGGTTGATGGAAACTCGGGGACTGCGCCTACCTGATGAGCCCCAAGAAGGGCGAAACCGGTCGTGGGATGTCGAAGAATTTTCAGCAACCTTTTGAGTAGTGCATTACGAGAGATCTGTTGCTTCTACGAATAAACTGGTACAAAGAGTGTACTGTGTTGACGACATATTACTTTGTGCAGACTGTCTCTTTCTAATACTAGAACTCCGGCCGTAAAGCATGCCTTGAGCTCTGGAAATCTATAACCTGATACAATCCATTTTCATATGGATGCGCCGAATTAGTGGGTTTTTTTACCAAGTTGTATGTATCGAAAGCGAAAAGACGACAGTTCATCAGGAGTTGAATGGTAACACAAAATACCGGTTGGCTTATTGTGTTAAGCAAAAGCTGCTGACTTCAGTCGGGCGGCTCATAGGAAAAAAAGTGGAATAACACGAGACATCCATTTTGACCACCAATCGGAAGGCGCAGTACAGAACGGAAAGGTGCAGTAAATACAGAGAATTTGTACGCTAAATATACATTAGTGAACCTTGTGTCTCTAAATTTGGCCCCTTTTCTACGATCATAAAAAATGTTATCCGTATAGGTCGGGCGAATTCTACCGAAACATAACGAGGAAACACTAAGCGCTCCAACGAACGGACGATTGCCAACACGAGGGGAAACTCATAGCTAGGGGATACCGAGTCGGCCATCGAAAAAGAACAGTCGGGCCCGAAGTTATCGATTAGTATTCCGCACTCTGATGGCTTAGAACTGGTCCATATACATCTGAAACTGAACAGTTCGTGTCAAGGGTGTGGGGCTTATGTGTATGCACTATTTCGAGGGCTGGTGACTGACATGGCAAAGGTGAGAGTGAGAGTGGTCCTTACCTGTATAAAATTGAGACAAATCGGAACCTAGAGATCAAATTTCACACGATAAGTCGCTGCTATACAGATAGCCCGCATTATTTTGAAAACTCCCTGGTAAACGCCTCTAAGGTGTGCCTTCAGACATTCTGCTTAAGAAATAACGCATGACACCCAACCTACAGCCCATGAGCTTGATCGGGCCTTCGATTTTGGGTTGTACGGCAGGAGCAGACAATGCTAACCGAATAGTTCCAGACAAAACGTAGCGAGAAGCTTTGAGGTGTCACTTGCTGACAAAGTTAGCCAGAAGTAAAACCTGTCTTATGATAGTTTGCGTACACTTCTGTTGTTAAGAGTGCTTCTGTGAAACACTCGCTCCTCTCAGTTCTGTCCCCTTCATACAGACTTCCTTTCCCGCAACGGTCACCTTCCTCTTATTTATCGTCTGCTGATGATGTTCCTACGAGGATACTCCCAGTACCTGCACTGTTTCAGTGAAACCCCTTATTGGGGAACACCCAGAAGAAGAATCAGTGTTCCCAGGTGGGGGTTGTCTTCCACGGGGGGTTGTAGAAGGGTCCTCATTCCTGAAGCTATTCCTCGGTGTGTTTGCGTCAAGTCAAATTTGCACGACAAGGATATAGCAAAATATTTACCGATTTCTCAGATGACGAAGCCAAGGACATTCGGTTAGTATCATGGTGTTTGGTCTTTCGTTCGGTTAGTCCGGTTAATTATTCCGCCACAAAGTATACAAATACTGCTTTGTTTGTGGACACTTACCGCATTATTGTACTGCGCTTTCACAAGGAGATTGCAAACGAATGTAAACCCGTTACAAAGCATAATTTGTTCGAGAGGTACCAGATCAAAAACTTATGTCCAATAATGCTCCGAATTTCTCGCTGCTTTCAGAGGTCCGTTAGACACAGGTGGTAAGGCGATCACACCCAACATGTGGCCCTGTGAAACATTAAGCTACGAAAACATGAGAAGAATGATCACGAGCATGGAGCAGCTGCCAGAAGAGTAAACTGAGATTACTAGACTGTTTTTAACAATTTAAATGCTCCATTTCACTAGAATAAGGAATCCTTTCTTAGAATTTCGTGGTCTGGTGATGGTCTTCATGGGGGATTTCCCGGTTATTTGAACGGTATTCGATCCACACGATGGGGGGTCTCACTAAACGGAGTAGTTTTATAGAAGATAACTGTAGGCGTACGCCATCGACAGACCTGATAGCCAGACGAACTCCTGCGTGGTCGTCACTGTCATCGCTTGTTATTTCCTTTTTCAGCTCCTCATTGTACATGACCGCATCCTATGAAGCAGCCGTAAGAGTGTGTCGAAATTTTTCTCTTTATTCTATAATCACGGTCATTCAATCATTTACTATGATTCCCGTAGGCTCACGTCTTTTCCCGGTGACAGTAGTTTGTACAATGAAGGAACCCATTGGCAGACAGCACTCAATTAATCTTGTGTATACACTATCCCAAGTAAATTTGGTACAAAACCTGCCATACCCAGTCGTCAGGCGGTGTTCAAAATTGCTACTTTTTTGGTAGTGCTTCGAGTCACTTTGAGTCACCGAAAGGGAAAACATCAATGGTCCAATATCATTTATCTTGATATCTCACCAAACTTATGGTTATCCAGCATAAAAAACCCAAAATTCTGTCTGGTGACTGATTTTGTTTTCATGCAGTAGTTTAAATGTGTAAATACTTCCTTGAAAGATTTTCTAATTCAGACGCAAACTATATTCGAATCTGATCGTTGTCGCTTACTAACAACGATTTCTACATATTTTTGCAAAATAAGATAAAATCAATCCACGCCTGGATAGGCAGATAAAAAATGACCAGGTACCCCTTTGTACTACTTTTATGCGATGGCTGCCCAGATACTCGCTATTCAATACATAGGTCAAGAACTGTCCCAATCTGTATTCTGTAACCCTGTAGTCAACAATGAATCCAAATTTAGTCAAACAGAGTCAGTTACAAATGACCTAACTATGTTCCTCCATACCTGTCCAACTTGATGAGCATGCACTGATCGAAAGGACATTGATAAGTGAAAACTTCCAAAGGTTCATCCACCGTGACTTCAAGCTGTTGACTGTGAAGCATTCACAGACGTCCCATCCAACTGTCCAAAATATTGTCCGTGTACATCGCTTGCGACAAACTGGTTGCACATCAAAACTGTCAAATTAAACCACTCTAAATGGCATCCGAAAACTTTTAAACGACTTAGCCAAATAGAAACCAGTCTGCGCTTTCCCGTTTCCCACAAATTCGTTTTTTATTTGTCCATTCGATCATCAATGTGGCAGGTTTACTAAACAACTCAAATCTCGGTTTGATATCTCTCACTAGTCCTAGAGTCATGGTGAAAACTTCTTCCACCTCTCCCTCTCAAGAACGAACATGTGACCATCTGACAACGCCATCTTTTCGGAACTAAAGTTTGTTTGCTTCCATCATATAGGACCAACTTTTTTACTCCGGTAAAGTCTCTCATTAGTTGATCCTCCAACCTAACAGCCGGCGAGTCACTCTGTGTGAAAGTATCAAGCATGAGTTCACACGGGGAATGACAAAGGTCACCATATCCTTTGTCCGCCCCGCTTCACTTGCCGAGATTTTCATTTGAACCATTCTTGTTTGAACAGTCCTCCCTTTATCCTAACGCAATTATTATGATGATGAACCCACATTAAATAGGAAGAGTACTGGACTCGAGTGTCGCCCTCATCAGAGCTTATCGGCAGTGCATAATTCTGGGGGCTATCTGAAATGCGCGTTAACACCATCCCCCTAGCACGCGCTGGATCAACCTGAACTGTCACGTCTGAAGGGGCGAACATGTTCACGCCTAAGCGATGGAATTGGTTTGGTCGCCACCTCGAAATACCATCCGATAACTGCTTTGGTTGTGTCGACCGTCTGACCGGCCTATCAGTACTTCTCATTCCGGTAGCTCCATGGACACCTAAACTTAAAGCCAGCTGGACCAGCTTGATTGGAAACCCATTAGAATGACTGCTCCAGGACAGTGATGTGAATGCACACTGTACAAACCCCACAACCACCTACAACAGTCCATACTGGCTGTATTCGTAATCAATCGTAAAGTTGGGTCCATATGGACAAAGTCCACTTCTTGTTGGCTGTGGTGCAAAAGTCCCCCCCCCCGACGGCCTGGATAATTTTTTACCGCCGATACGCTAGAATTGGGAGGCGAATTTATTGCTGTAGCTTGCTTTTTCTTCAAGTGAGATGGTGCGTTTTTATTACTGTAATACCGAATGCAGCCTAGCACTCAACGTGGTATGTGTTACTAAGAGCGAATCGCAGACAAAAATTACTTGCAAGTAAATAAAATCTCTAAATTGCTTATTTCCCGTTTGCTTCCTCATCAGTGAGTGGAGCTTATCAATTTTTTTGAATCATGTCTGGGCTGTACTAGGCAACTAGCTTATGTTAGCTCCAAGTGTTATATCTCAGAATGCGTTTCTGAAAGCTCTTCGACAGCCCACGACCGGTTTAACCCTTCTTGAGGCTCATCAGCTAGTCGCAGCCCTCCAGTTTCCATCAACCTTATGCTCTACCTGAAACAGCTGGAATTCAGATTAAATTGGTGTAAAACAATCGTTCAGACGTAACACACTTTCGGTGCCTAACTGCCATGCCACCCAAAGGAAGCACAAGGACTAGGATACTGCCATGTCACCCAAGCCTAGACAGGGGAAGTCGAGAGGCAGAGGTCAGGTTCGAACCACGGACCTTACGGTCAGTAAATTCGCGCTCTGATCCATCTCGCCCCCTAAACTGGTGTGCAAATGAGTGTGCATCGCGAATATCACTGTGTATGAAAATCAAAGAGGCGGATGAAACAGCCTAAGCAACCAAGGTGATTTCGACTCAGAGAAACTCAGATGCTCAACAACAAGACGAAAGACTTGTGAAAACGTAATATAGTGGTTAGTTCAGTTGGGTATAGCTATGAATACCGTTCTGTTAGTTAAATAGCTAGTCGTTTCTATCTTTCCGGCTGAGTTACGACAGATTCAGTCGAATTGGCTAACTGGCGTGGGTTGTCTGCGATGACAAATTTCGTGATGGTAGATTTGAGATACTTAACACAGCCTGAGAAGAAGTGCTCCCAGACAAAAAAACACTCTATAAACACATGACATATCCGTGGGATATTTACTCATAAATGGACATTTGTTTAGTTGTGAGAAACGAATTAGCTGATTCATCACCCATACGAGATCAGAAAAATAAAGGAAGGCAATTATTGCACCTTACTAGATGAAATGTGCTCTGTCCCCATATGGAGACCATTCCCAGACCGCTTGCGGTGTGCCATCGGCAGTCTATAACGGGGATGACCATGACGGAGTTGTCAGCTTTTCGACTGATTAGTAGCAGAATGTATATCATTTGAGAATATTACAGGACCATTAAATTTTAATGAAACGGCGACTCACAATACATGAGCAAGCTGCATTTCGGCTACAAGTAATTGCTGCAGTGCACTGTCCACACTTGCTCGACAATTCACCGGACTTGAGTAAACATCATCAGAATCGTTTGCTGGAAGCGTTGTCTCCTTGTCTGTGTCCACTTCCGGCTTTATGGCCGTTTGATTTGCCGGTCCGGTGCTGATCAGTCCACTATTCTTTTTATCCATGATACTGTTAGCTGATGTGTACAGCCAGGTGCGTAGCAAGCCCAGCCGCACACCGGACAGCGTCTCTATACCTCCAGGTAGGCCTGTGGGAACTAGAAGCAGATGGTAAGATCTACCGTTGTAGTTGATCACCGTCTGACCAGCCTCAGCGTCTCCATACTGGTCAGCGTTGTGCCTAACTTCGAACCCATCATCCATGTTACTACCGTGAATATGGGATTCTGTTGTCGGTGAACCCCAGTGACTGGTGAGATGTCGAGTGGCTTTCGCTGTGGATGTTGTGAAGTCGATACTGTGTGAACGGCCCTTCTTCCCGCTTCGATCAGTGCGATCTGCAAAGTGCATGAAGACATGAAAAGTAACGCAGAGAACGTTTGATGTTTTCAGCTATATGCACTAGAGAAACGGTCGGGATGCCTCTGCTATGCATGCACAATGGTACTCTCAACAGTGACCACCACACCACCACCACGGGAAAAAGTGCATTTGGACTTCGAAGGGACCGATACCAGATCGTAGTTGATGGAAAGAGCTGTTGCGAGTGGCCTCCCTCTTAAATAATACCGTATTCGCTTGCGTTAAAAGTGCAATATTTAGCATGTTTGGGGTTCACTTGAACAAATATGAACCCTACCTCACAGGTTTGACTAGCCATGTTACTCTAACGTTTATCTGCCCCGTCTTACGGACGGAGACTGTGAAGAGTCCCAGTCTTCGCTGGTCAACGAACCAGAAAATACTTGGTAGTTCGCGGTGAATCAAGGCTCGTGTTTTATCCATAGTAAATCTCACGCACGAACTAGGAATATGCATACATTTCCTCTTTGTTGGGGAGTCAGTTTTCCCTTCGATAGGGGCCAGGAGATCTGATTAGGCATGAAGAGTAATCTGGTATCAAAAACTGTAAGAAAATTCCTAATTCAGCTTTGATCGAATGTAGTAAATTGCGGAAAACTCTCCATCATGCCGACTGATCTTCCCACATTGCCAAGCAATCTGTTTTGACGAGACTCTATGGCAATCGATGAAGCGAGGTTTCATTATCTTATCATAGCTTAGCATACAAATAATACTCAATAAACACGTGATTCAGTCAAATCTGTCAGATTCGGATGTGCTGATCCTATCTGTGTGCTACAGTCTGCCAATATCAAACCACACGCTGGATTCAAGGGAAATATTATTGCACAGGTTAATTAAGCATTGAAATTTGTCTCATCAAAGCCACGGAAGGACTTCAATGCATTCAGTCGATTGCATTAGATGGAGAAAATAGTCTGAAAATGTGTTTCAAAGAAAGTGTGCTTTCTAAAACAATAGTGATTAAATTATGAGCATGCGTATGAACGCTTTGAAGGTCATTGTTATAACAGCTTTGCGAAATTTAGGCAGAAAACCCTAAACGGTACAAGTGATTATAGATTGAGATAAAGACAGAAGTTGTTTCGCGTGAACTTGCATAGTGTAAAAAATAGTTAAAGCTGCTTTTATCTCTGCTGGAAGCGCCATCAGAGCAGTCATGTACAGCCAACTCGTTTGGTCTTGTTAAGAGTTGTTATAGAGAGTACTGTGCCAGTTGTCATGCAGTCCAGCATCATTTCAGTCGAACTTCAAGCCCAACGCTTCAACTTCCCCCCACAGAAAAACCGTATGACCCAGGGGAAAATTTCACAGTGACGTACATTTGTACAGTTACACAATTCCCACACTTGATGCATGCGAATATGCGTAATCATACGAGGAAATGAGTGCTACGTCTGACCACTTCCTAAAACAGAACAATCACATTCGAATCAGACAGTCTTCTCACCTCCGGATACTGGGCACATCATGTCTGTGCAAGTTACCCTCCATCGTGATTTCTATGGTCGTGGCAATGAATAACGCCCTTGACTATGAATCAGAAGTTTGCAGATTCGAATCCTGGATTGGTCCCGTCCTCTACGCAACCAGTTTTTGAACGGAACACAGAGCTAAAACCAACAGCTGATTCAGAGTGTCAGGCTTAGAGCTGCCCAAACTTTGGAAGTGAAGTGTTTAAAACAGATCCTACTTGAAGGGTGGTTCACTTTGGAGTAAACGTTTGGTTTAGTTTCAGGGTTAATAATTGTAGCTGTGGTCTGCCCATACAGAAGCTATGCGGCTTAAACTGGTAATTTCTATCCAATTTCCCAATTGGTTACTTGTGGTCTACGGTTATGGCAAAGATCTCGTATGTCCACCGCTTAGTCCATGATCAACCACTTCTCATGAAACGTGTACGGGTCCATTTATTCGAACTCAGTGTATGTTTGGGTTTCAATTAGGCGATTTTGCCTCAGTATGTGACCGTATTTGCGTCCAACATACACGATAGTTTCTTCGAAAACAAATTGGACGAACATCCGAGATGTACGTGGCACCTGTTTTTGCAATGATAGTCAGTTAGTGCCAGCGAATGAAAAGATACTGTCCGTAGATGACATTGAATCTTCCGCCTTCGAAGTGAACACCCGTCTAAATGTTTTTCGATACATGTCACACTTTGTGCGCCTGTTGTACAATGTGGTATCTTGTTCCCCCTGTATGCACTTGTCGTTACCGTGAGACTGGCTGTGTTTCGCACCCTGTTCGGTAGTCGCTTGGTCCATTAAACAATCGCATCCACTTCAGCCGTAGTTTTGACTGCAATGAACAACAAGGCCGTGTCACTGGACATTGTGCGACCGCCACAACCTCTAACGGATTTTCCAGCCGATCTCTACCCGGGTAACACAACATTTACAAGTAGGTTATTCCTTGACTATCTGTTATTTTACCACCCCGATTTTATCCAGTAAGAATAATCTTTGACGTCTTTGATGTTAACGCATGGTATTTAGTATTTGGTATAAAATTCCTCGACTAACCTAACGATTGGATACAGTGAGCTTATCTTAATGTTCTTGAGCAGTACTCTATCCAAATGTGTTGCCAGCCTTTACCATGGTTGTCAGTGTGCAATCAATTTTTGGAGGCACACTGCTTTGGTCCCACCTGCTATGGTTTTCTGTTGTTTTTTTTTTCAGGGGGATCATTTTCTGTAGTTTTCGGATGCTGACTGGACTGGTTTCACCTACGGTTGAGACTGTTGTCTTGTTTGTGTTTACTTGATTACTTGTGAATAGTCGGAAGACTGCTGTGAACCTTGGCAAGATCCGCGTAAAGGGCTGGACATCAGTTTCAAAATACATCCATCTGATAGGTCCATATTCTGGCAACACGTGGAGTGAATAACATCTTTTGATGCCTGAGTAAATAGACTTGGTAACTGTCACTTGGGGAATTCCAATCTCCGACTCAGCTTGATCAGGCTTATCCTGGCTTGACTGATACACACAAACAGCACTAAGTCACAGTAGCAATAGAGATTGAATGTAACCAGACTGGAAAGTAAGACGATACAACGTTCAACAAATCCGCATTTGCCGAGTTCTAAGTAAGTTGCCTGTCCATAATGATGTACATGACGGCATGCCAGCGTACGGATTCACAATGCTACACCAGTGTGTTTGAGTCACGAATATACAATACCATGCTTCTGTTACTGAATATCTGGAGCATTTATTCCAGGCGAATCAAAACCATCCACCGCCCACACGAATTGGCTAATTAAAAATCCGAATGCGAGTCAATTTTCACCACTTTGATGCGCAAAGTACGCGACTTGGTTCTCGTTAGTGCATGTTCTTACAAGAGAACATAACTGAGCACCAACCGGTTGTCTCGAGGAGTTCTTGTCTGAGAGTTTTGTTGCACTGCCTAGCTGTTGACGAGAGAATACCACTAAAAATGCCGCCGCCATTCACCGGTGGATGCATCTCAACCCACTGTTCTTCACCTCATCCTACACCGGCCTCAAATCCTCAGTGAAAATCCAAAGTTTGCGACGAAGTCAACAATGTCGGAGTTAGGAGAAAAAAGTTGTTTGCTACGCTATCGTTTAAAGCGATAACTCCACCTAGCGAAAATCGGTTTCACAGTGGTGTTTTGCAAACGTCCCTTCATGCCTACAGACACCGGGACGATGAAAGTTGGGAGGTCATCGTACCTTGCAGGCGGACACAAAGATGAATGAAAACTGGGAACGAACCTCTATCTGCATGTAACATCCTTTTTGCAGAGAGGCCAACATTGATAGGATAACAGTGGTAAAAGTTGTACAGAAAAAACATGCTACCCATAAGGTTGCCGGAAACTTTTCGACAGCCTTCTTTGTTGGAGCTCAACGAGTGGGCGCAGTCTCTAACCTTCCGCCAACCTTAATTTGAAGAGTTTTCAGTAACTTCCTGAGTAGTGTGTTCCGTCTAGACATTGAACTGCAATATTTCGAATATCGTACCAACTAAAATGCGAGGCGGTCTTTGTGTAGCACATTCATTCGAGAAATTTCATAAAGAAAAGGTTCAGTTTAGTCACCCGTTAAAACCGAATTAGTTTGAAAACGAGTGTACTTCATGAATGACAAAAGTTGTTTACCTCCATCCTTCTTTCGTTTTCCAAAACCGGACATGTGGTAATTGCTCAGTTCTCCTGTTCTCCGTTCACTGTTTTCTTTGTCTCGTTTGGGACAAGCACAACTGCGGAACTTGATGCACTGACGACCGAGAACCTCACATTGTCCTTTGCTTGGTTCGGTCCTGTTGATATTGAAATGGGACAATCATGATGCCAGTGAAAAGATAATAGGAAATGTAATTAAAAAGTATGGTAGAATATCGGTGCAAGCCAGTAGTACACAGTTCTGAACCCAGCTAATGTCCCATGTCAGGAACTTGCATAGATTCGGTCGATATTGTTTAATTGGCATTGCCTATCTTTACTGCAGACACAACGTGTGTCTGCAGATTTTTGCTCACAACATTTCTTTTCGCCTCGCAGAAATTGTCACTTTCCTCTTTCTGTAAAGATCCAGCTAATCCTTTTATGAGTCTTGGATACGCAGTAGGCCCGATCTCACACAATCGTTTTCAACCCTGTCGCCAGAGGTAAGCGATGACTGTTTTTTTATGTGGAATAACCAGCCAGGTGTTTATGGGTGCAAAAGTTAACTGTATACTGGCTGGTTAGCTGTTTGATACGACCAGTTGTGACAAGTTTTCATCCATCTTCGGCGAATGACGGAGAACAATTAACACGAGGCGCTCTGTCTCGTAGCCAACGCCAGAAGCTCAAACATACAGCTGACAACTTGTTTCCTCATCGTTCAATTACATGAGGGTGTCACAGTAGCAAAAACGGAAAAAAGTTTCTATCTATTTATTCATTTTTATGGGGCTGTGACTCCAGTAGTGACTACCAAGCGGTAGCGTCAGCTTTTTTCGAACGCCATCCTGGCAGCTACTGGATGACCATGCTTTCGGCACAGTGGTCGATCAGCTCAGCCAGGCAAATTGAGACTAGTCTACCAATCTCAGAAGCTGTAGGTGGTCTATGTCGTCACCCACGGCAAGTGTCACCTAATGGGGCCTTACGCCCTTCGCTACTTCAGATTTCAGTTGTCAAGATTCCGTTCAGAAAACCACGAAACTAACATATACGAAGCGGAAATGGGTCATGCAGACAAATTATCAAACCCATCCTGACCTTCATTTGCTGCCCGTTTTTTGTCCATTCCACAAACTGAGCTCTTTTAAGAGTGAGTCCCCTCCTGTGAACATCCAATGGGATGCAATAAGATTAGTCATTTTTCCAGGACTCTATAGGTTTTGATAAATTTGATGCGCTATAAGCTTCAGGCGCCAGCTATGCCCACAGGAATGGAAAGAAAGACGGGTGTTGCAATACTGTGATGGCCAATGATGTACCGTACAAGCGTCATTCCGATGTGTAGCGACAAGCAGAACTGTATTCTGAGTCACCACAAAATGATTCACTTGTTTCAAGCTAGTGCATGGCCATCGTCGCATGCCAGTTCTGTTGAAGGCATAAAATTTTTAAAACTCTATTCTTATCGGATCCCATGTGACCAAGGAAGCTGTTCTGTTGTTCACATCCGGCAATCAACCAAAGCAGTTTATTGATTGCCCAATATTTTCAGCCAGAAGCGTCTTGGTGGCGGAAATGTGATATCATCGTATTTGTGTTCAGTAGGTTGAGAGTTTGAAAATATTTATTCAGCCATGTGACAAAAAAAAAACACCTAGAAATTAAAATGACGCTGGAAATTCTGCCAGGTAAACAGATTTGGTCAAAGACTATTGGAGTACAGATATGAAGATGAATAGAGCTCCCAATTTGGGTATGCTAGAGCCAATCAGGTGATAATTTGACCAGTATTTTCTACTGTTGAAATGCAAATGCAGTGCAAATGTAGTCCGTACCAGTAGTCAGTATCCATCTGCCGAGCCTCAACAAGGTTGGTGCGCGCATCGCACTGCGCTTTCATGGCTACTTATACTTGGTTTCTCATGTTTGACGTAAAACGTAAAACAATGCAGCAAACAACTGTTGGTCCATGTGTGGTGATAAGGTTTCGTACCTAGAATAAATATAGACGACCCTGCACTGTAAAGCCAATGCCTAGAAAAGGTTTCTTTCGCACGGTTATTTAAACAAGTGTTTCATAGCCGTAAACGATGTAACTACTAGTCCTAACGGAAATGGTTCACTCAATCGTGAACCTCATCATTCCGGCCAGTAAGGAGCCCATCTGTATTTGCTTGCGAAGCATTTTTAAAGATAATCCTTACTTTGTACAGACGTAATACACTACTCGTAAGGTTGCTGAAGAGTCTTCGCTTAAGAACATCATAAACGGGAGATGCAGCTGGGTTCCAGGTGAGTCTCCCGTCAAATTGATAGGCAAATGAGTGTATTTGTCGATGATTCTTACTTCGTCAGCTGCAGTGGGGATATCGAAAAGTGTCAACCGACACGGGCCATAAGGTCGACATGAATCGACCGTTTGCTTTAATTTACAAAACTAATTTCCAAATCGGTGTCGAAGTGTTGAAATGCCACAGGGCGGTGGTCACGTGATTGTGCAAGCCAACAGTGTGCCGTCAGAAGTTCGTACATGTCATCGGAGTGTCACAGTACACTCCGGACGAACAGCTGACACATGTAATCAGACAGACGATCTGCCATCACCTAGCCAGGCAATACTGTAAGCCAATTGGCTGTCAGTGAAACTGACTTTTGTGTCTTGAACCAATCTTGTCAGTTCGTTCGAAGCCCTCGAACAATATAATGTCAAATTTCGATCGTCAGACTGTAATCGGCCCGATGACGAGCTCCTGAAAACGCACCTGTCTTCTTTAGTTCAGAAACGTCAAGTTTGGTGGAATTTGGGTGCGGCAGATATCTTACGTATCTGAACATATTTGGACTTAGGACATCCAGGTACAATCCCTTGTTGGTTTAAAGAATTTAGCATTATATGCAAACATTTCGGTTCTGTGTTATTGATGTGTTTTCACCTTAATTCCTCCATTGCGTGAGAAATGGATGAATCAATCAATGAACCCGAAAACGACAACGCTCATTCTATCAACTGCCGTGATTCATTCGGATAAAACATGAAAAGATTTTCGCGTGCTGTGGAACGCCAAGAGATCTTGCTCACCTGAAAGGGACCCCAAATCGTGAATTCAAAAGAAACCAGCTTGACGTTAGTCGGTCTGCGGGTGACACCGATCATCTACATGTGCAACTCAATTGCTGTGGCTTACGTATGAAATCTGGTCAGGTCGTTAGCACTCTCCGAGAAGACTCAGTGGACAAAAAGTGCACGTTCCTCAATCGCCAGGGTTCAGTGACCAAAAGCCGTTTTAAGTGAATGAGATGTACGCATAAATTGACAAACATGTGGAGTTCAGTCCAGTAAATGTGCCCGCGTCCAACGGTGCAGTATCCTAATGTGAAGCCACTCTCACACCAACTCAGTGATGTGGTGATGCTTACCCCGCCGTCCTTTAAAACATCACATGATGCGAAGGACATGAAAATGGCCACAGGCCAGTGGTTTGACTAACATCATGGATGGAGGGGTGGACCCCCACTGAGCGGTAGCCCTGGTCTCTGCGGTTGAACACACGTATGGCTGAAAAGACCAACCGTAGTATGCAGAAAAAATGTAAACTGGTCCTGGAAACCATACCAAATGACAGGTGAACGCATTCCTGTAGACTCAACGGCTGGATTAGCCCAAGTTCATTAAAACGCCCGGAAGACGGTGTGATGATGGTGGTCAGTCGGCAATTCAGTTAGCTTCTGCTATCTCTAATTCCATCTAACCACGTAGTTGGTCACCCTCACAGGGGGACAACAACTTACCCGGCAACCAAGCGTTCCAGGGTGATAATCAAAAACAGCGGCTTTTTGTTGCCTTGACCACCGTTGTAAAGACAGCTGTTGAAGCACATGAATTTTCCGTTGAATTGACTGTATTCGCATCCCTCTGATTTACGGGGTGGGGTAGATGGGGTTAGAAGAAGAAATTTTTTTGGTGACCAGCTTTCCGAGTGGACCAGTTAGCTGATTGTGGACGGATATCAACACACAAAACAAAGAACCAACGGCAAACATTACTGAACAATAAACTTTACTCGTCGACTGCGCTAATTATCCGTCCACTTACCGGAAGAACGCGACGATGCATTAGTGGATCCAATCCAAATAAGATTGAGCGATATTTGGAAAAAATCTAACCGTTCCACAAACAGCAACGAAGATATCATATATCATATTTCTGGTCTCTAGTAAATTATACTTATGAATCCGCCGCTCACATCTCACTATTAAGCCTTCCACGACTGGAAATGTTTACCCAGTTGGTGCCCCGTGAAACTAAAACACTATTGACACAGCGCATTAGTAAAAACGTGTGTAACATTTTTTTCTCACAGTGTTGTCTACTGTACACAGAATCCAGCGGACGTTGGTCGTTCGCTATCACTGCCATCGCTTGTTAAGATCTGAATCGAACACATGCCATGGATACGTGTCATATTAATGCGATTGGGACGAAAATGTATGAGGAACTAATGATGCTCGAGTCAACTGTGGCGCAGGTCATCTGTTTCTGGGGCGAGATAGCACAGTGGTTAGAGCGCGAAGGTCAATGGTTCGAACCCGACCTCCACCCCTCGACTTCCCCTGTCTAGGCTTCGGCGACCTGGAAGTATCCCAGCCCTCGTGCTTCCTTCTTAAGGCATGTTAGCTAGGCACCGAAAGAGTGCTACAACTGAACGATTTTCTTATTCATTTGTTTCTGGAACATATATTGATCTTTTGAGTAGTAGCGAAAAAGAAAATGTGGCGACCACATTTTAGTCGACTAACAGCTGTCAAGGCTAGCTAAGGTGGATCAAAATACTTCGCCCCTACAATACAAACGATTCAGTTACGAAAGTTATAAATTGTTTGTGCGCGGGGGTGTGACGTATGAGTGATTGTTGAAACTATACGAAATCCAGTAGAACATGTCGGTGTTTCATCAGTGATTCAGTATCCCAAGCACTTCCCATGAATTTTGGCAGGTCTGTGACAGGTCTGGAAAACAGTCGACTCACTAGCTGTAGAAAGCAGATAGTGTCACTCCTGGCTCAGCTTTTTTCTGCTTAAATCGTATGATTTGCTCCGCATAATCGAACACGGGATACTGTGATCTGGCGCAATTAGTATTTTTTTGGTTTTTCAAGTTCACCCGCTGTATAGGTAGAAGTTTGAGCAGATCAGGTATCTATCTGCACGTACATCTTTGAAAGGCTCTTACAAACTGAATCATCCAACGATTCTGTGTGAGTGACCATCCACAAGTAACCCATATACTTCAGTGACTGGTATGAATTTCCCAATGACCCTTTGGTGCAACGTACGGTGAGTGATCTCCGAACTGGTCATCACACAATAAACAGCTAGGCGGTAAACAATGTAGAGTTGAACAACGAGGAATGCCTCCTACAACTTCATTCTGCTCTGGTATTTCGGCCGGGGATTTGCACGACGTAATCTCACCTATAAAATGTTACGTAATGTTGCCAAACTCTTGTACACCGACCGATAGCTGCTTCCTTAGTTGTCACAATCCCTGAGTTGGTGCGAAATTTTTCATGAACACACGTAATCACTTTCCGTCAGAAGATGGAAGCTTACTTGTCGAGGACTAACCTATCCTTTGTTCTCACCTGAGATGCACCTGTAAGTTTCACTAGAGCTTTACAAGAAACCGACGCAGCGATGACATGTAGTTCACTCTTGCTACGGGAGAGCTGCCGATAACTGTGACTCGAACAGGATTGGTGCGTGAATGCCCACAAAAAACTGACAAAAGCTGATGGGCCGTCATGTGGTGTTCAATGTTGAACTGTATGATTTTGTCTTCATTTGTCTCTGTACTAAAAAGGTCGCAAAGGTGGCAAAACGAACTTTGATTCATGGGCTGAACCCACAACTAATTAGTCCACCCATGTATCATCCAATGGTCAATCAAGCTTCAATTTACTATCGTCCAAACTGCCCCCCCCCCACCGAAGTTCCAGACAGGCCTGGTAACAACTATGATCCTCTCGGATTTGATAAATGGTACTAGGACTAAAAGTGCTCACCTTTCGGTCGTTCATACGGTAAGGTAACACACAAGCGTTCCGTCACCGGATCAAAGAAGTAGTCGGCCAGGGAGTTCCCCACGAGAACAATGCTATACCGTGACATGGCACTGGTTGGTATGGACATAAAATCTTCAAAGCATCTGAAGCGGACAGGCAGAGGGAGGATGTGGAACGTAAATCAACCCAGATGGTCATCACCATGTTCAAAATCAGGTAAGTGGGATGGTCACTTTATCATCAACAGTCATAGAAACAAACCAAGGGTTCGAGTTCAGTGAAGAGGGAATCACACTGGCGTTTTCTATTGTCTAACTTGAGTAAAACCACTGGCCGGTCTATGGGGTTTAATCTGAATTGTTGGTATAGGTTCTTATGAATATGCTATCACCTGATCAAAACTTCATTTAAGTTGCACAAAATTATGTAGGAGAAATCTCTTCCCTAGACAGGCTTCATTTGAAACGAGCCTAGGTTTCCGAGGTGGTTCGTTTTTCCACGACAAAGCAGCCTTGCATGAACCTCTTTTCATAAAAGACAAAAGACAGGCAACAATAACAACAACTCGGGAAAATCAACGTAAAACCCGTAGAATATACAACCCCGGATAGAAGCTATGGGTCCTATATACAGAAATAAATCTAACGAGATTTCTTAGGTAATTGGTTGCCAACAGTAAGCAGTGTCCCTCCGAGAGGTTCTGTCATGTAATATGATGAAGATCAAGGCTTGGGACTGTAAGGCCAGTGTTTTGCCTAGGCACTGCAGTCGGATGTGAGAGACTACTGATGGTTGGAGACGTTACCAACTATAAGAAGGTTCCCGTCGTGTGGAGGACAAAACTGTGTCTTTCTTGCTCTCCTAAACACATAAAACAGTACCATATTCGTAGCACCATGGTTTACAAGCTCGCTGAGGCAACCAGGCTCTCTTGGCGACGAACCATACCAATCAAATATAAGGATGACCTCGCCCGGCTTAAACTATGATTTTTCCAATACACTCGCTAAAAAGTATCGGGACATGTATCGTGTTCACTACCTTGTCGTTTATAGCTGTGACTCAGACATAAACTCAATAGGTAGTGAAAAGGGACGTAAACGCGGCTTTTGTCCTCGTGTTTCTGCTTCATGGTGTGGTGAATATGTTCTGGCAGAATATGGAACCCCAAACTAAGAACAAGGATCCACTGGGCAGAAAGATGACAGTACAAGAGGAAAGTGCTCTCTGCGTGAGGCAAAGGTAAAGTACATAAGGAATCATGACTCTCTAGATTTGGGAGGTGCAGTACTAACTGCATGCCGCTAGAAAAAACTTGGACATGAAGTGATTTAGCCCTCTTTCCGAAACCAGCGAAAACATATAGTCTGGGATTGGAAACTTCGAAACCACGATCACTCTGGTCGGCTTTCAAGTGGCACCTTAGAAAAGTGTTTTGAATAAACGAAGTAAGAATCAATGGTCTGCATTTACAAGGCTGACGTCGATTCAATCCACTTTACAAAGTAAGCTCAACTTAGGTAATGATTGAGGAATGTTTCAGAAACCTGATCGGTCTACAAAGGATGATAGGTTTGTTGAGATGAATAGGTTCGCACGCATGTTCATTCGCCTTCTTTTGACTCAGTACATGACTGAGTCTCTGATGAGAACAACTGAATGGATAGACCAGAAGTGGTCTCTTCCAAAGAACCAAAGGAGTCAATAGCAGACGCTTCAAGGACCCAACCCTTCTAACATTCCATGGCCTCCCCTAAGAGAGGTATCTCCGGACGGTGGCAGCCGTCGTGCATAAGCAAAGAATGATATGCGTACAGAGTCCGACCGTCGTACACAAGGCACAACGCGGAAGTCACTTCAAGGGAACCAACCAGTACGGGATTAGTCTGGTCGTCTACCCCATAAGGTAAATAAAAACTTAGGGTAAACAGTTGGTCGGCTCTTGTGGGCAAATCAATAAACCATCCGACTATTCTCCAACAGTCAAAATGTCTGGTTAGAACAAAGCACATCACTCTAAATAACACCTCGCTCTTCCAGGCTTGGGTATTAGACTTAGTGGGTATTGGAAGGGACAAACCGCAAAAACTAATGTAGCTTACCGTTGAATGACCTCTTGTTGCTTATCTGCCGTTCCGTACACAGGAGTCAGACGAATAAAAGATCCTTCTGGCGGTTGTCTTTGGCACCAATAGGAAAGTGTCCACCAGGTGGGTGTCTTTTTCGAATACAAATTTGTCCAGCCATGTTCATCCTTAAAAAACTGGTGAGGGAAATTTTTTGAAAGGTTATATTGTATCATTCTAAATGATAGGAACTGTCAGTTTCAAGCCGTGGGATTAAGCACGTACTTGCGAATCGTGTTGGTGTTAATTTGAAGCTCAACTGAGTCACTAGTGTATGATCCTTCAACCGACTCTGTTGCGCAAAAGTCGCCATTGGGAGAACAGTCAGGATGTCCAAGTAATTCTACTTGATAAGACACTATTTGCAAGGTTGATGGAGACTGTTCGCCAGGTCACTGCTGAATTCGTCCTTTTGGGCTCATCGACTGAGCGTACTATCGAAATTACTACCGACCGTTCTTCTTACTTGAACACCACATTGGACGTACGTGGAGTTAACAACACACCTGCTGCACTCTGGCTACGAATAGGCGTTTAACACTATGAGTCCCATGTACGTTTTTCGCGACTTTCAATTTCCTATGTCAGTATCTCCTCAATAAATGATATTCAAGTACAAAGCACACTGGTTACAAGTTCATTTAGAAGAAGACGGTCATACCCAGCTGCAGGCATCCCGTTCAGCTGGCAGTGAGGATTCCTACCCTCGGCTCTTGACGAGAACGGCACACGACTGTTGAACTCCGCACACAAAATTATCAAATGATTAGGACAACAAATTGAATGGACAGGCCAGATACGCGAGTAGTTTGGTGGTTCAGAGATCATCAAAGGGTCACGTGACTAATACTCCAACCCTAAGTTCTAAATATCAACCTGAGCAGATTGCATCTTCTTTCAGACCATTATTTTAGCAAACAAACTATGCTCCTTCCTCGTAAGTAGTAAGGTTTACACGGATTAAAATAGACAGTTCACAAACAGTTTACGATGCAGCTGATCGCTGAATTGTCATACGCAGAAGAGAAATGTACCGAACAGTGGGGGAATGCGGAAACATAACTTTCCAGTTAAGGCAAATAACGGTTTGTTAGTCAAGTTCAGCAAACTCGAGATTTGGCACGGTGTTTGCAGATTCGTGGAAAGCCTCAACAAATATCAGTTCAATTTAAGCAGGATAAAAAAGAAGGAATTATCTTTCAAGTTGGTTCAATAACATCTCATTCAACGAATGCAGCTCAAATGAACAGTGAACAGCCAGGTAAACCCCCATGTCAGTGGCACGAAAATTGATTATGGACTGTGGACACTTGTGTGACAGTCCGTCCAGACAAGTAATAATGGACAAGGAGTGTAGTTCATTTATGCGTTGAATTATTTGCCAGATAAAGGACAAGACAAGACAAGAGAATAAGACTTATTCTTCTTAAAAGTGGTAGCAACATTCAAACCTCCGTACAAAGCTAGAAGAATTTGTACACCTCTTGTTACCAACACGCCTAACCGTGTGGTACTAGTCTGTGACACAAATATCGTGGAAAATTAATAAAAACTGTGTTACCAGTGTGGGATAGAAATTTTTGCGCCGGACTTACGAAAAATGCAGTACTTGGTTTCGTGTCGGATGCTTCGTAAGTGTCTCCACAGAGAGGGCGATATAGATCGAAACCATAATAGCCAGGAAAGGAATCGCTATGAAAAACACGGAAAAAAAGAAAATTTTTGGGTTCAGTATATCATTCCCATGGGCATTTGGGATAGTTTGGTCTAAACGTTCTTCCCTTCCCTACGTTTCCCTTCTAGGAAATTCTGTTCCAAGTGATAAATCAACCAATGTTGGTCCAGTTTCGTCAAATCTATCTATCCTTGGCCGAAAGTCAAACTGAGGCTTTGGAAATGACCACTCTAAAAGTTGTAACCGCAAATGGTAGCCAAAAACCTGTGATGTGCCAACTGCGGCAGAGCGGAAGATCTGAACGAGAAACAGTAGAAAATGTGTCTGCAGTTAGAGAGCTTCATAAGATGCTTCATGGTCGATACTTGGCACTGCACACTAACCAAAAGTCTTCGTTGTCAATCTCTGGCAGCATCAAACCAGGCCGCTAAGGAGACTCAAAACTAGTGGTATACAGTGTTGGACTACTGTTCAAAACAGCACCACGTTTCGAACCGGCAATAGCACGATCAAAACTGACAACAAATTTCACCGCTAAAGCATCAGATTAAGATTCTGCTTAGACCGTCACAGTTTCTGTCCTAAATGTCTCACAAATCTGCGCGTCAACTTCCACTGACAGCGGAGGCGAGCTGGAAAAGCCAAGCTTGCGGGGTTGTGCTGTATCATGTAACAATATCTTGTTGGCTTGCGCCATTCAACGACAACTTTACTGAGCAATTCAGGAGGCGAAAGTTCGCACTCGGGCTACTGACAGATATACGATGCTGTATGATTGGATCGTAATCCCAAGAGCATTGCAAGAAAAAGCTCTAGAGCAAGTGAACGGTGGACATCCAGAATTTAACCGAACACAGTCGGCAACACATAGTTGGGCTGCTGATAGTTCCAGGTAAAGAACAATTTGTACGCGCTTGTCATCAGCTTTCAACGTCATACATGATAGCTCCAAATCGGAACCCATCGGCCTGGGTGGTTCTCGATAGCAGAATAATGACAACGGTAATTCAACGAGAAGTGAGCGCAACTAAAAGTTGGAGGTTCGGTATAGTGCATATAGCCGAGTAAGGGTGCGATAGTTGCTGCCCGCCGTCCAAAAATTTTTACGCCAAGGAAAAAACTATACTGAGTCATCCGAATCTGAGGGTAGAGTACGCAGTGGTCACGAGATCACTAAACTAAGACGACGATGAAAGGATCATCCGCAAAAAATTTTCACTCTTCCTATACATCACACTATCTTCTATGACATTTTAGACGTTCCGATATTTTCGATGCCGCATTTCCCTGATTCGATAGAAAACTTAAAGTGATTTGACTGCAGCTTAAGATAATGAAGGTGGAGGAATTCATCCGGCTGGTGGTCACGAGAGACTCGGCTGAATCTCTCGTTTATGCTGAACCACGAGAGGGTTGAAATCGGTAGTGGGATGTCGAGGAATTTTCAGCAAATTTATAAGTAGTGTGTTATGTCGAGCTGACAGTATGAAATCAGGATTTACTGACGACTTAGGTGTCCATGATGTGGCATGAAACCGAAAGCGTAGCACATCCAACAAGAGATAATGAATTCATGTGGATCAGGAGGCAGGATTGCTATCTGAACAACTTTATCGACAATTGTTTTGAGAATAGAACATGGAGAACCATGTAAGGACCATTTACTCAAGTCTCACCTGAATGAGTTTCTGGTCCAACTTATTCACGCCCACCGGATGACAACTGCTTCAACTGATTCTACAGCGAATTCATCGTGATGTTGTGTGAGGCGATGGCAACTCAGTAATATAAAAAATCGCCACTAAAAATGAGTCAGTTTTCGTGTGGTCACTCTAAACCATTGTATTAAAGAACAGTGGCGCGCCTGTCGATAACCTGCTACTGCAACTCAATTAGAAAATTTGCTTCGGATCGGCGCATGACTCACCCGTAGAAATTCACTATGATCCAACCTAGGATGACTAAGTGACCCAGTGTGGCATTGTCACCAACACTATGTCGCCAAATCAGGTCACAAGTGGATTAGTCTGCGTCTCTATCGGAACAGTACCAGCATTATGCAATTGAAGAAAGGCCGCATGCACTACACACGACACATCAAATGTTCCAGCAAATGAAGGGACTAAAGTGAAACTCTGAAAGGAAGGGACCTTGCGCGCCATAATACTGGTGGATTCTACACGTGGATCCGTTCACACGAACCAGGTGCTGTGGACGGTAGTTGTCCTTTTCAGGTGGCACTAGAGGTCAAAGCGGACAAGCGAGGTGCATGAGAACACTTAAAGTGTAACTTGATGTTCAGCTGCATACTTAACCCCTTATATATCGGCCTAGATTAGGGCAGTTTGGACAAGCTGGGTCGACAGTTGGACATGGCGTACAGAAATTGATGGCTGTTTTTTTAAGGGTGAATACAATTGCACATAGCACGCACTCCCGCAAAAACAACAAACGCCCAAGATGGTTTGACCTTAGCCGGTGACAAGGCGTAAAAAGTGGGGGTTTTCAATATGGAGCCCTGCTATGTTTCATTGGAAGCCCAACGATTTGGATTCGCGGTGTAACTTGAAGTTTATTTAGTTGAACCTCAAAATCGGAAGAGAGGAGATATAAGGCGATTAAGAATACTCCAAATAAACTAGGGATTACAGCCTCCCAGGATGTAGAGCAATGCACACGGTTGTCAGCAGATGCCGCTGGTGTTAGGATAATAGACAAATCACAATCGGTTGACAATAAGCTACCCACAACGAACAGCCAAGTTGATAGTCCGTGGGCCATAGTGTAGCCCATGCACAGTCGTCTCAAAGGCCATTATGCGGCCACATAGATCAGTTGTAGAATGGTAGTCGTGGGCTAGTGCGATAAGGCCAGTAGATGGCTCACAAAGGGTAGTCAATTCTTCGGCTCAAATCTGAATTATTGGTCGGCAACTTTCAGCTCACATAATGCGTGTATCCGAGGGTAATGTGATTAGAAAACATTTGACGCCAGGATTTTCCGCTGCCCATTAATCTAACCAATCTTGACATCCATGAATCACACAAACGTAGCTGAGGTTGGGCCACATGCCTTGAAATCATCAGTAGAAACTCAACCGGCTGGTTTGCTCAGGGAACCAAATGATCACTGACGACTCCATGCAGATATTTTATCTGATCCAACATGAAGAACAGTTTTCACGTATACATCTCAAACGCACGCAGGAGTGGGCCTAGTCTGTCTCCGGGGTCAGTGTGTCACCTCAGGCTGGTCTTAAAATATCCGAAGCTGTTTGTCTAATTACTTTTGAGAGGATACTTATATATAGCTAGATATTCCTTTATCCGTTTGTGAGCGGACGACCTACCAGTAACTTATTTGGTTGGTCTAGCATACAAACCAAAATCAGCAGTTCACGTTGACCCTAACCGTCAACAAGCCCGCATTGTTCCCACCCAGCGCAGTACAGCAGGGTAGGAACAGAATGCACCAACACACTGTGTTGTTCGAAAATGCTACAGACTCAGGCAACTTGGATACAGAGATTAATTAGATGGCCTAGTTTATCTTCGTGGCTTGTATGTAGTTTTATCAGTTCTTACATTGACCAAGAGCAATCAACGCCCTCCATTATCATCAGTTCAGCACTACCATAAGCACGGGACAATTTGCTTTAAAAAAACCTTTGTGTGAAAATGGTTGAGTGGGAAAGGACTTGTTTCCGGTATGGAAACGTATCACACGACACAAACACTATCATGGAATCTCTGTGTGTCACTATTGCTGATTTGCTTTATCTTGCCTGCTGGGTTTCAGCTCATGAGGTTTCTCCACTTGTTCCTTGGGAGCACTAGTCCTAAGGGGGTTCCGGAGCATGCTCAGTTTATTTAACAAACAGTATTGCCCCAGCCTAGCGGCTGGACGAACCAGTAACACACGAGGGTGTCCACGAACCGTGGAGTCCATGCTCATGGCTCACTAACGCAATGCACACGCAAAGCACTAGTTGTCTCCTGCCTAACTGACGACAGACGCCCATATTCATCCATCCCAAAGGAGACATCTTGTGGTAGAATCCCACTGACAGGTGTCGAAAAGCGCTTGTGTAGACAAACCATCAAATAAGTAGAGAGAACAAAGGTTAAAAAATCGGTGCGGAGAATATCTAAACAAAACACATCATCGGTGATTAATGTCAAATCATTTCTTGTCCATAAAGATTACAACACAATCGTACAAGACTAACCGTTATCGAAGTGGCCCCTGTAGGTGACCCCGTATTTCCTATTATCTACGATAAACTGTGAGTGTAAATTCTGCAATTCCGAGACTTCACTCTCACAAGGGAATTCAAAAATAAGTGGCCCAAACGGTGTTCACTACAACCTTACCTATCGCTAGGCAAGAAAAAGGCTTCATATCCAGATCGTTTAGATAGTTGGCGTCAGACTGATGACATCTAGATTGTTAGTGAGCATGAACGCGGGAAAAATTACCTACTGAATAGACTGAGATCAAAACAGACTACCGATACTCTGCAAACTTACAGAACGGGAATATCATCACTTGTAAGCTTCTTTGGAGGATGGGCGGTGTCACCCATTACATCGGCCCGAACCGGACCAGCCGATTCCAGATCTGTGTATCCATTAGGACTGACATTGAAACCGGAAGAGTGTCTTGTATAGGTCCCCGGAGTGGATACAACTGGAGGTGAACAAACCGGTGTAGTTGTTCGGTTGATTGCTGACAATACGGAAGTAGGGTGTTCTGTTTTGTCGACGACATTAGGCTGCAATGAGTAAGAAAGGGATGAATTTGGTGAGAGGTCAGTTATCATTAAAAGGGATGCTATTGTAACCAGGGCAACTTAACCTGTGAAGTGATAAACCGCACCCAACCAGTAACGGTAGTCACATGGCTATTGTTCCATTTGCCACGGGTTACACCGAGTACGAGGTTGACTCGTGCGCATGTTTACGCCTCGAACAGGCAACAACGTGTTTCCATTCCTAAGCACGCATCAAAAAGGAGGCAAGCTCGTGCATGTGCGGGTTGAAACCAGATGGCATGACGATCATAGCTGCTCATACAAGCAAAGACTGTGTTAGGTAGAGATGGTGGATACGATTGCAGAAACAAGTTTGAACCGGATCTAAAACCACACATGGCTTACCATACGGATCAAGTCCATTGCAAGTGCCAGGCCTGTCCGCGCTCGTTCGCCAACGTTAAAGCTCGTTGTTCCACCGGACAGTGGTTCGCTCCCGCCACCACTGACCGTATTGTTTTGCGCACCGTTGATCAACTGTGAGATGCGATCGGGAAAGCTTTGTTGGAGGGGACGAAGACCCGAATGCAAATTAGCTGCTAAAATGGGGTCAGAATCTCCAGGCCTACTGAGCACACGCTCCATTGTTCTCGGTTATCCGCTTTTGGACTATTAAATGTGAGGTTCAGTGGTGATTAACATCACAAACAAGCTGCCTGATGTCCGGCCCCCGAGTTCACAACCGACCTATCATCACTTCGATCCGGTCACACCCTATTCGCTGTCACCCCCAGTATGCTTGTGTGCACACCCACAACACAGCTCAACAAGTGCAGATCTGCACACAAGCCCGCAAGTGCACATGTGGCTGTGTGCATTCCGTCAAGCTTGAGGAGAAAACTGATGACAGCATTACTGTCACCGCCCACGCTAGTCACGTCCGTCTACTGCCAAAACTTCTCAGGTCACAAAGAACAGGCACACACTGGTGGCGTTCACAAAGATGCACGCACGCGTCAGCCATTCAACACCCCTGTCAGATAACCCAATCAGAACAGCCACGGGCAATCGTCTGGACAACCCTATGAGCCTACAATTGTTTGTAGGCAGGTTTAAGCTGCGCCCCCGGATGGGCCATGCTAGGTCGGGTATGAAAAGTGTGGTGAATTGCGTCGCCGAGATTTGTGCTCAGTGCGGTTGGAGTGGAGCATTTTAAGTTTCGCGTACCGTGTGCTTCCGATTTCAAACGCACGGGGTGTTTGCAGCCTAGAAGCAAGTTTGTCAACATCCACTTGACCAGGTTATCCGCTATTGTATGTGCATGAAAGATTTCGGATCGGAGAGCTTTGCCAAGCACCGTACTATGCGATACAGCCATACCGCCTTACCCCGATTAGGACTTTCTACTCACCTATATAATAATAAATAAACTATTCGTTCAGCTGCAAAACCTTCTGGGCGCCCAGCTACCATGCCATCCGAAGGAAGCAACAGGGCTGAGCTACTGGAAGGTTGCCGAAGCCTAGAAAGGAGCGGTCGAGATGCCTAGGTTGGGTTCGAACCATGGACATTCCAGTCGGTAAATTCACTCCTTAACCACTCGAGCCCGGTGTTCATACGTAGCATACTTCGCCATGTTGGGGAACCTGTTACTTACACAAAGGGACGACAAAAAGCTCGTCACTGACCGTGAGATCGAAACCAGCCTCAGATCTGTACCTGTGCCGGATGAATTGAAAGCGATGCCTTTCGCCTTCGTAACTTATGTTGCCTACAGCCTGAACAGCATGTCCCTGTTACCCTGCTATAAACTATTTTAACGCCATCACATCGTGTCGTTCGTATACCAGCAAGTGAAGCAATTTAACTGAGAGGCCCTCAAACTCAATTTAATCCAAGCCGAGCTCATAAGACTTCATTCATCCTGCTCCGACAATTCTATTTCCCCGTTTTTTTAATTAATGGAACCGATTCATCAGAAGAGAGTTAGCTGGCGCATTTCCGTTTTTGTGGAGATTTCGTCCTGTAAGTGTAGCCAACCTATGCTGAAGAGATGAGAAGCACTGTACATCTGTTTCGTCCTTATTGGGAATCGTCAGCAGTGCGCATCTCACGAAACTCCGGAGAGTCTCGAACCCGCGACCTCCTGGCTAGTAGTTTGAACATTTAACCGTTCGGCCTTAGACAGGATATAGCGCCGCTCATCCTTCACTCGCGGGATCCACATCACGCGGTCACACGTGTTGACTGGCTCCTCGAGCCAGTTTGTTTGTTTCGTATTTTTCCATTTGTTTTTTGTTTGCTGTAAAAAACCGTCGGAACATTTACTCCCGCTCAGATGAAATATTATATTTCCTTATCTTTGTCTCTTGTTGTCTTTTCACTATATCTTTGACGATACTTCGAATGAGCCACTCGTTTTTGTTTATCACCATTGGCTATTCCGTTCATTACATCCCACCTATTTTCATCTCGTTTTGCCCAGGTCCTCTCTCCTTCTCACTCGATAAGTCTCGTTAGCTAAAATCGTTACACCTATTTTTTACACTTTCAAATAGTCTGAACTTTGTTCTCAAAGATGAAAGTGACAGCAAAGAACAAGTGATTTTACGTTTGGTCTAGATACTGTGTGACGGACGGCTGACTTTGCCCCAATGACAACAACCTCACTGGAAGCTCCTACATAATCTTCTTGGTCGGGGCAGTTTTTCTTCATCGTCAATTTCTCTCCATGGTTGGTGCCAACTCGGGCGATAATCCCAAAATGTCTCGGCGGTCGGGATTTTCCTTCTTAGGACTCATGAGTAAAACAACTCATCCGCTTAGTCTTTTATGATTATCATATATATTTTCAATAAGCTCATTTTCCTGTCACGGCAATTTCACCTAGTCTATGTTGGCTGATCCAGACGGCAAATACTCCCACACATTTGTGAGTGTGACTAGCCACCGCTTGCTCCACGGATTGCTGCAAAACAGGCATTCTCAGACAGGTATGAAAAATTCCCTTCTTTATCTGCATGAAAGCCACTGTTGTTTGACATCCTTGATTGTTATGGCACATACTGTACAGATAGACGTGTTTTGTCACCAAAGATCCGGACCAATAACAAACCAAGCAGTCATTGGTCTAGCTTGCCGGATTTGAATAAGAACCAGAAAAATGCAAACTTGTAATGCTAGCGGTAAGATTCAATTGATGTAAAGCTTTCCTTCTTCACAAATACCTTCAGAAGAGGCCAATTTGGTTTATCGCTTGAGGCTTCTTTTAGTGGTTATATTCCTGGCGGAAAAACCACTCGTCTGAAGAGGTCATCTCTGTTCGGTTTCATCAGGTGACCTCACTAGATGGAAAACGTCCGCAAGAAGAAACGTACATTCTTCAAATATTACAGTGCTGCGCCTTTTTGGTCGATAAGTGTCCGACAGGTTCATGTGCCTTAGTCATTGAACATTTCGCCCAATTTTTCACTGGATGACTTCTGCTGAACACGTCTGCATCACACAGCATCAACTTTTTAGCTGCCTAAACCTTCTCCTGTTCAAACGTAACGTTGGCATCGGTGACAGCAGACCATACAGGAAAATGAGGAAGTACTGAGCTCTCCCTAAGCGTTCTGTTTTATTGTTTAGTCCTCGAATCCGTCGTGCAAATGAGTAACACATCCTGAAAAGTAGCACCTCGTAAAGGTCACCTTGTTATCCTTAAAGTTCTCCAGGATAGGGTTGCAGCGTTCCGCCTGACATCAGTCACTCAGTAAGTGACAGTCAGCGGCCAACGATTAAATAGGATCACTGTTAACTATTAACGACGATAATGACTATGCCATCTCGAAAATCTCACATGACATAGACTGCTTGCTCCAATTGACAAAACTCTCCTGATTTACATTCGCTCTGGCAATTCTACCCCCCCCTGTCCTTTTCTGTGCACATTAGATATCTTCCATCATCTCTTAATTAGATGGTTGTCCAGCTGACATGCCTTTTCCGAGCTCCGAAGTACCTCAGCTCTTTTTTGAGGTGAGCCTGTTTACGTTCTCTTAGCTTGAGTGTTCATGAGCCTTTCGATGGTTGTTTCAGTGTTCACAGTAGTACCACTAATGATCAGCTCACGCCTAATCCCTATTCCATCAAATATGATACTTTTCCCTTCGCTTACTGGAGGTAGCGGAACCTGTCTATCTAATCATTCATTTTCTAATGTATGTGCACTTCAACGCTGACTTCGTCCTTCCCACTTCCCATCATGGCGTCATAAAACACGGTGTAGATTTACCGATCCCCTAATATATTATCTGATTCTACCAGTCCGACTCAGCCCTTCTAAAGTTCTCTTGCCTGCGGACCAGCTTCTTCCCAGAGTCATTTTATTCCATGGCTCATTTCATTCACATTGTTTGTTGCGAAGTGTGATACGTTCTTCTGAAGGTGAAAAGTTCCTGCAATATCAGTTATATGAGGTTGTGGCCTTTCTCTTGAAACCCTAGAATGACTTCTAGAGGGGGATTTCTCTACTCTACCCCAACTGAGAGATGTGGGTCCTACCAGGGTCATGTTTGTCTGATCCATCATTTACAGACTTTTTCTGTTTGAGCTTTGTTCAGGCTTTGTAGGATCATACTCATTCCATGAATGAGATTCTGTTATCCCTGTTATTTCCGCTTTCAAGGTAACCGGTGAATTGATTAGATGTTATGTCTTCTACTCGAGGGTGGGGGTAGGACTGTTTTTCCGAAAGATTGTTTTCTCCAAAAGGTATCAAAATTTTGCCCACCCAAATCCGTCACATCGATGGAAGGCCGCCCTGTTTAGGAGGTAGATGTGGTGTCTGATGTGAAATGTCCCTATTTTGTAGAACTACCTAAAAATAACCACGATAAGCTCCTTTTTCATCTTTCCGCCATCACTCAAACAAAAATTAGCAACTGCTGTCCGTTGGTTGTTCATGGGATATTAACACCAGCCTAATTTTCCTCAGGACCCACAAACAGGTTTGTTCGCCGCATGTGGAATCTTTACCGCGACAGTGTGACGCGTGGCCCAATTAGCGTGTGTGTGTGTGTGTGTGTGTCTAACCGTCTTTATGTCTACCTGTGTGCAGCTGTTTGTCATTCAAGTTCGTTGTCCTCACAATGACCCTGATAGTTTCACTGCCTCAGTGGGTTTATTTTGATAAGGTCACCACTGGTGGCTTTTCCAAGCACGCATATCTGAATGACAGTGATTAATTCATAGGCGCGTGTTTATTCATCCCCCCCCACTATGCTGACGGTGACGGCAGGTGACCGCACCCGAGGTTTGTACTTGTGTGAGAGGAGTAAACGAGGAAAGCGTTAAGAGGAATATAGGTCACAAAGTTAAACGGAAGTGCTGCTGACCGCCGTGGCTTCAAAGTTTAGGCTTTTATGTCCGCGACAAGACTACGACTGTGGTGTATTCATAACGTCCACGTCTGAGGCAATGTATCCGTTGGTGGAGCCGGAGTGTCATGGTAATATCATCACGGGATCGTAGGTCAGTGTTTGCATGTTCAGACTCGTTTGTTTGTCCCTCGCGAGAGCCGTCGGAGCTGTGGCTGCGTATACGATAAGATTCTTGCGAGTTTAAGCTATGTGCAATTAAGCATTATCTAAGTCGCTTTAATAGGATTGGAATCCTATAAGTTGTGTCACGTGCGCAATATTGGTCCGGAAGTGAATGTTGTCCGAGACTGTAGTTGAGCTGGTATTCAGACGTGATGATAAATACCTCAGACTCTTTCGGACGTGTCCTCTCGAGATAATTCGCTTTTACATTGGTTCAGAAGACCTGCCCAGGTGGTGCGGTCACCCTCATAAAGATACATGTATATGATAACCAAACTATCGAAATACATTCATTTGCAAACGAATTTGGTTCTGCGGGAGATTCACCTGGAACCCAGCTGAATCTCTCGTCTAGGATGTTTTCAAGCAACTGAATGTACGACACCAGGCCGCCTCATGTTCCATTTGCTACGAGATTCGAGATATCGCGATACATGTATAGACGTAATACACTACTCATAAGGTTGCTGAAAATTCTTCGACAGCCCATGACCGGTTTCGCCCTTCTTGAGGCTCATCAGGTTGGCGCTAATTTCGTGCAATTTGGTTTCAAGTAGAACATAAGGTTGACGGAAACTCAGGGACTGCGCTTACCTGATGAGCCCCAAGAAGGGCGAAACCGGTGGTGGGCTGTCGAAGAATTTTCAGCAACCTTACGAGTAGTGTATTACGTCTATAACCAAATTATTTTTTTCAAATCTACATAACGCTTGAACCATCGAAATATTGTGAACCTAAACTAACTCAGGAAGCCAGGTAGGGCAGCAAAAAAGTCCTTCCTTATCGGCCAGGGGAGATCATGCGTATGCTATTCAGGGATGAGCACTAATATCGCCACAGCAAGAATCCCAACTATTTTATAACTTCTGAATCACATTAATGGGGCTTATGGTGTCCGTGGTTTACAGTCTGTACTCACTGCCACAGACGACGGTACCTTATTACAGGTCAGCAGGATTTTTGTGCAATCAACTAGAGTATTATCCCTTAAAGCTGCAAACTAGAGCTACTCCCACAGAAGTGGGTGACAGTTAGAAATCACATTTAGTCTGAAGCCGGACTAGATGTGCATGTGTGCATTTTACATTCCCACTCTGCTTGGCCCCTAAATAAGGTCTCCTTAAGTGGGGACCTTCACCTCTTCAGATGCCAGTTTCCTTCGGCCCCGTGGACTTTACTGTTGCGCAAACGGGTGGAATATCCGTGCCGTGTAAATTTCGGCCTCACTACTCTTCAACGGGAAGCATCTGTCTAACTGTGATAAGGTCATTTTCTCTTCATTCAGTAGCTCTATTGTACGTTGCTGATGTTAGTCATTGTTTGACGATTGAATATATCATGTGCTTCTGAACGGTTTTTGTGTATTGTGGCGAGCCGTGGTGATAACAAGGGTGAAGGTTCGAAAGTGGATGATTTGTTTCTTTATCACCATTGAAATTTGCACATTAAAACAATGGTTCAAAGTACTCCCTCCTTGCAAGGAACTTCCATCTGGGACACTCCTGAAGAAAGTGACGGTTTTGGCGAATCCAAATCTTTTACATCATAAACACAGTATTCTTCCTTGGTAAGAAAAATCCACCTGAGAAACGTGAATTGTGCAAAAAATTCAAGTCACTTTTTCCGCAATGTTAGTTCTCCGTGCTGGCAAAATCCTTCGGCAATCGAGCTGCGATCAAGTTGAATGCAAAAAATAACACTCAAATAAACTCTTTTCGAATGGTCGAGAGTTTTATCTACATTCCTAGCCTAATTATTTCCTTGGATAAAGCAACCTTCCATCAGTCTCTTCCTAAAGACGGCTGATATCATTTGGAAACCTCTGCTGCGGCACTGTGGTGGCTACTCCGCAGAATTGTCTCTTTCCGAAAGGGTCAAGACTGAACGTCTTAGTAGGTTGACACAAAGGACAGCCTTCGCGACGCCGTAAACCACTTTCAGACATGCTACCAATTAATGGGGTTTTCGGATTGAAGAAACGTCTAAACAGTCTTGCCCAATGTAATATTTGTCATGCGTTACGGACACTAAACTCAGCATAAGGATCGTGACTACTTTTGCATTTATGTGACCCTATATGGAAGCAAAGCACCAGTGTCAAACACTAATGTTTTGCTTTTAGCGAAGAGGACGATGATGATGATGATGATGACGATGCATAACCTTAGTGTAAATGGAAAGTGAGGCCATTATGGTCATTTAATGTTCTGGCCTTATTTAGGGCAAACCTCCAACTAGGCTGCAACTCAAAGCAAGGAAACGAGTGAGCGCTCTCCAATGGTGTGCTTTTTACAAAGGGGAGTGCTGATGTACTGAACCACATCGCCTTTTGGGGGGGAGGATCGAGCAGTAAGCACAGTCAGCAATGAATCTGCATGGGATTTTGCTCAGTTTCAAGATCTCCGTAAGTCACGACTTTTGGAGACCATGAAAAATAGTGGAAATAATAAAACTGGTCAACCAAAGGATCTGTACTACTGCAAAATGTTGAAAAATGGCAGTTTTCTGTTTGGGGCGGCCAGTGAGAATTGGTATGCTTGGAACTTGATGGTAGGCGCAGTCAATAATGACTGATTTATAAAACAAAGTGAAAGATTCCTTTTCATCGCGCAACCAGCTAAGTTGGAGTTACGCCGTAGTTATCAGTGACTAGAAAACTCTTGAGGCTGCTGTTCTTCCAGGCTTGAATTGGTGGGGAAATGTCGATGTTGCGGAATATAGACAGCTTGGGTGCGTTGCTTGGTTGAGGGTTTGCTTGCCAACCTTCGCAGCTGGATTGCAAACATTTCGTGACATCATCAGTGCGATGTTGAGTCGGTAAATTCTTACACATCCGCCTGTGCTTATGTAGTTTTTAAACAGTATCTAGTAGCTCTAAAATGGTCGGCTGTTCGCGGGATGACTTTAGTCTAATTTGATTGGTCAGCATGTAATCTGGGTTGCATTGTGGTCTTATTTCCTCGTATCTGGTTGGCTGGTTGAATGGCTTCAATTCGGCATTTGCGTTCCACCCTTCTGGTTAATCTGGTTTGCCTCCACTTGCTTGGCTGATTGGACAACCTTTTCAGTAGTTTCCTTTCTTTGTCTAATTGATCCGCTGGCTAATATTAAGTTGTTTCATTCCCCAGGTGGTCCAGAGTCCAACACCTGTGTAGTTCTTTTTTCGTAGCAGTTGACAGACTGGGGTGTTTGTCAATGCGTTTATTGGTCTATTCCTCTGTGGATCGTCATGCCTCAGCAAACTCCCGCCCCCTTTTTGTTCTTGCCTGAGCAAGGATTCAGATATTATCCCAAATCAACTGATGACCTTCTCTGTCTTCGTGACTTGAAACGATTGACATTGGGTCATGCCCTCTGCCGGAAAGCAATATAAGTACAAGAAGGAGAGGATAATTTGACCCACTCAACTCCACACTGATGACGTCACCTCGATTAGTGATGAAACGTCTGCAGTCCGACTGCCAAGCTCGGTCCCAATGCAGAATTTCATCACAGATCGTACTTGATCGTATTGAAAGCCTGTAGCCATCACGGCTTTATCTTTGCAGCAGACCTACCGTAGCAGCTAAATTCCTCGAATGGGTTTATCCTGTAATCCAGATATTTAAAAAATACTTCGGTACCAGCGTTTTTTGTTGGTTCAACCAGATGCGGTCACCATGTACAACTACAAACCGAAATCCAATCTTTTCATTCTTCCTCTCCATTCAGCAAGTGGGGAAAATGGATCTGCCTCCGTATCTTAGTGAATTTATTTCAATCATTATATCCTGGATGACTTTCCAGGTATGGGTGGATCTGAGAAGGACCAAACAGATGGGTCAAGAGAAGAAAACTCAGAAAACGAAGAAAGTCCACGATTTGTGCAGAGGCCACTTGAAGGGTCCCACAATAATTTTATTTGAAGCAACAGGCTCCTACAAAAAAGTGACATTCCCCCCACCGAGCAGAAATAATAATTAATAAATAGTCGTTCAGGTGTAACACCCTTTCGGTGCCTAGCTGCCATGCCACCCGGGGGAAGCACGAGGGCTGGGATACTGCCAGGTTGCCTAAGCCTAGACAGGGGAAGTCGAGAGGCAGATGTCGGGTTCGAACCACGGACCTTCCGGTCAGTAAATTCGCGCTCTAACCACTGACCCTTCTTGCCCCAGTACCCCGGTCTATTACCATTGTGAGAGAATCGCATCACAAACAGATGTTGTGGATTTCCTCAGTAGGCATTCAGCCATCACATAAAACTGGCAACATTGAATCCTCTGCAGAAGAAGGGGCCACTTTGACTGGGACCAACGAGCAGTCCCTGGTGTAGGATGTCTGTACCAGACGAATCGTACTTTTTTCATTTCACAGCATTCTTTTCGACTCGGTCGTATCAGCAAACCTCACTACCAACTTACACGGTTGGACTTTTATTCTGATGGACTAGCAGTCCGTTTGTGACACAAACCGACTTGATACGGACGGTAAGATAAAATTAATTTGACAGGATATCGGAATTTCTGAACGAGACAATGCACTGCACATAGGTTTTTTCTATTGGACAATATCGGTTACTACGTAGGTTTCGTTAGGTGACTGTTCCTTGGGAGCTTGAGATAACAAAATTGAAATGGAAGGTATTGACTTGAATCACTCAAACTCTACCAGCTCAGTTTACCAACAAAGCTATCTTGGTTTCCACACTTATGAACTCTGCTCGCGCAGCAGCCTCCACTTTTGGTAATTTAAGCGACTAAATTTTGCTGTCTTCTTTCCACGGTAGAATCACAAATGGATAGAATGTAGCCGGGCTAGAAACGCCACAGCAACCTGGGTTGGAGTGATTGACTGAACCAGATGATGGTCTCACTTTGTTGTGGAATAAGAACTGGAATTTAACTGACTGCATCGAATAGCGTTGCAAGGCTACAGCGGGCCTACAGTGAATATGTTCAACGAAGACAGATGAGTACGAGTGAGGAGTCTAAACATGTGAGTTACATAGATTAGCGTCCAGTTTGGCCCACGGGTTATAGGGGAAAGGTGTATATCCAGAAAAGGAGGGGATGCGCTCAGTCTCGAAGCAGCAATATACTACTCGGTTCGCGCTCATTTTTGTTTGATGTAGGATTGATCAATTATCTCTTTTTCAAACGGTTTTTTGACTGCTTGTCACATAAATACTATCATAGGTAGTCCAGGATTTTGATGGATCTGTTTCATAAACTCAGACAATTCATTTCGGGTACCCCCTTCATTAAATTATCCTATTTTTCTGATTCTTAGTAAGGTGAAGATTCCTTTCGTAGACCGATAAGAGCTGAAGAAAACACTCACAAACAACTGATTTTGTCAACGAAGATTTCATCCTTTAAGTGGAACTAATCTATACGAAGAAGCTGAGGAGCATAGTACAGCTGTTTCATCCTTTTTGGGAATCATCAGAAGTGCGCTGGTGTTAGTCCCAAGGATGCAACGTCGGATGCTGCTTCATTTTCTGACCGGTCCAATGAGGAGCAACCGTCAAGGAATCAATTTGGCATCCCCTTGAAATTGTAAACGAGTGTTAGTAAGTTTTGCTTGTTTTGACTTCCCGGCACTAGGTGAGGTTCAGTATGTCTTCTATGATGTTTTACTTGTCAAGTTAGGACTGATTTCTCCTTCAAATTGACAATCAGTTTTCAAGCTTCGAGTGGTATGGCAAAATCTCTGCACTCCCATCACCTGCCCTAAACTCACCTGTCATCTTAAGGACGACCAACAGCCCATTTAGGCTACGATCATTCACATCCTGGTCGATGTTGAACTTTGGCTCGTGTCCAGACCAGCCCATCTTTTCTCATGCGTCCTACATTGGTTTCCCGGTTTACACGTCCCGGTGTCCTTTCTGTTTTTTCCCATGTTAGCTTACTACTCCTGCCCGGTGCACTAGTGCGAATACACACACACACACACGTGTGTGTGCGTGCCGGTTAGCTTTGAGTAGGATGTTATTGTTTTTCTGTGGATGGTGGTAGTGATGTGTAGCTTGTCTGTTTGTCCACTTTGTAATACTCATAAAAAGATAAGAGTGGTGGGGTGAAGTACAATACACTGTACACCGTTTAATCTACCCATGCGCGCTAGGGTTTAAAATGTGATCTGCTCTGGCAACGTGCCAGAACATCCATCCTCTGTACAACTCACATGTTTCTCCTACCCCCTTGTAATTTCTGCCCGTCCCTACCCAATGTGTGCAAAGGTTTTAGACTCAACCTCTAGACAGAAGATTCGCGTTATCATGGCACTGACCACACAATTCCCATAGTTACGGCACCTGGTGGGGTGAGATTGGTACCCAGGTAGATCAGTTTACCATAGTAGGGTGTGCTGTGCACCCGAGGAGTGGCAAGAAGCCTTTGCCTTTGTGTTCAACTGGGGTTTTCAGAACCGACTAATGACCATTGACTTACACGAAAGAGAGAGAAAGCAAATTTAGAAGACCATACATACAGCAGATTACGAACATCGGGAATAATGTAGGAGAACCACAAAGAGATTTGTTGAACGCCAAGGTTTAGTCTTCGATGAGTTGAATGGGGGAGGAACTTACCGATACCTGTCGATTAGAGGTGTTTTTTTAACTGGAGGAGTGTACAACTTATTCTCATCTCAGAGGTGAGTAATATTTCCAAAAGATTACTCTTTGGTGGCATCCATTTTAGGAAACGTCAACAAATTTTCGAAGCCAATGACAGCACAAAAATGGCATGGTCTTAACACGTATGATCCAACACCTTTGATATCGGGGCTAAGGGGATTGGGAAGAAATCCCTCATGAAATGAAGAATTTAGGCACATCTTTTACGTGACATCCGAAGTTTGTTTACACTGAAGAGATAGCGGACTTCTGCAAATCTGGAAGGTGTTGAAAACTCCTGGCCACGGGTATTCAGAGTAGGGATCCTTTGGCTAGTTTCACTAGACATGCGAATTTATCCCCCTTCTCCCAAAAAGAGATTCTTGACTCTGGTTTGCGAACTTTTCCGTTGGACGCATGGGGCGTTTTTTGGAAGTACCAGTAGGAACTACTGAACTCGGGGAAGTTTGACACGTCTGCTTCGGATACGAACTGTCGGACATTTGGACTTTCAGCCAACTGACATCAGGGATTAGAGTTTACTATGCCACTGTTGTCCAGCCTCCTCATGTTTTCGTCTCAGCCTCTCATTCGTCTTCTGCTGATGACATTTAATTGTTTACGAGAAGACGCTCAGCAATTGCTGCAACACTTTTAGTAATCTTCAGCATAAATCCAGAAGGCTGTCGCGCAATGGAAGGATAGCATCAAAACACTATAAAATTGGCTCGTCGTCTTCATCAGATTCTCTCATTTGCACAATGATTTCGTTTTGCCGGAAGATTCAACTGAATCCAGATAAAGCTCTCGTTTATGGTGGTCTTCTTCAACTGAATGTGCCGCACAAGGTCCCCGGATATTTCAGTTGGTACGATTTTCTAGATGCCTCATTGTATTTTCTAGACGTAATACACCATTAAAAGGGTTACTGGAAACTCGTCTACTGAAACCCATTCAGGTGAAAAAGATCACTATTAACGAGAGATTCGTCTGGATTCATTTGAGTGGCCCGCCAAAAAGAAACTCGTGTGCAAATGAGAGTATTGAACGAAGTCCATCCAATTTGGTTTCAAGTGTAACATAAGGACCTCATGGACCTCATGAGCTCCAAGAAGGGTGAAACTGGTCGTGAGCTGTTGGGGAGTTTTCATCAATCTTATGAGTAGTGTGTTGCGTTTGGAGCTCACTGTCTCCTGTTGTGTTCGCTGAGCAAGCGCTTCGTCGCCAACCGAAGTGATATTGTTGGTGTGTAGCAAGTTGGCGGTGCATTGTAGTGCGTTGGTGTGCAACGGAACTGCCCAGTTTAGAGAACACAACAACTGGAGCCACTAATAAGCTAATTGTTGCGGTATCATTCAGGTTGAACCAACCTAATGATAGTTGATTAGACAAAATATGGGTTATTCCCTGTCAGCTGAACAGGCAAGCGAACTTCTTGAAAAATTTCTGGGATGTTTTACGTGCAGTGCTAACTGAGTGCATTACCATAGAATAGCCCCTTCAAGAGAAACCTTTTCGAATACAGACTGTTCGCAACGGCTTTTGCTTTTAACCATTATTTCTAAAGTGAAAAAAGTTGACCGCAGTGAGAATCCAATCACTCCATTTCCAAATGTCGTTCTCTTTTGTGCAGACAACTGTGTTCCCCGGTATTTCTCCCAGTGTTTTCTGTAACCTTGAGGCGCTTGCCGTGTGTTTTTGTTATGAGGCAAAACTAGCATTCCAGTCAAACAGGGTTAATTTTTAACTAGTGTGTCTTATATTACAGACCGAATTGACTAATCTAAGCAACTTCCAACTCTGGTCAGGTTGTTCAGACTTTGACAAGATGTTCGTGAACAAGACTGCATTTGAAGAGTCCAGACGTTGACTACTGTTGATTGTTTCCAGCAGTCAGTTGGTCCACGTTGAGTTGCGCTCGAAACCCAAAAAGTCAAGTCGTTCAAATGGAGGTTTATCAACCGATGCGGTACTATGAATACAATAACACAAGAATGACACTGCACAAACCTCAAATCGTGGGGTTACGCCGGTTTCTATACACCGGTTTAAGAATGTTAATTCCAAACGGGATCCCAAAGTTCACACCCACTCAAGGCAAGGTGGCCACAAGGTGGCGAAACTCGCGTGGTTGATTTAAACTAGATGTGCGATGACAGGTCAAAACAAGAAAGGAGGTATAGGCGCAAAACGGCAACAACAAAACGGGGAATCACGTTGCACACAATAAGAATAGAAGAAAATAATCAGCGACCACACTATCTACAAATCTGCATTATTGTTTCCTAGAACTTTCAAATATGGGCCCTCCAAAATGAATTTATCTACACCTTCTTTTAACAGAAGTTTTACCACCCCGATTTTCAAGAGTCCCGAATATCGACTTGCGCCGATCTTGTACGAGTGGCAAGTTAGCTAGTTTTCCAGATGAGAGGTCTTCCCATACTCAGATCTGCTACTGCAATACATAGAGGGAGGGCCCACAACCAATCATTGACGGCATCTAGGAAGAGAGAATCACGTGAACCCATTAAATGTTAACATAAACTGCAAGTGATGTAGAGATGAACAAGTTCCTTCTCTAACCAGAGCTTGGGACGTCAGACCAGTGCAGTTCGGTGGCGGGCCACCTCATTTTGAGAACCCTACCTACAGTTGACAACCCCTACGATGTGTTATTATCGAGCTTCAAGCTTAAATAGGTGAGTTTATTCTAGCAAAACTGAAAATCACATATAAAGTCATGCTGCCACAACCGGAGCTTGGAATCAAATGTACCCGGAAACCGAAAAACTATGCACTCACAAAACGGAAATGTGCAGGGCCGACAAGAATTCACAATTTGTCCCCGGGTTGTTTCGCCATTGAATGTGATTCACCAGTTTTCATTGTTCCGAGCTACACTCTGTCGAAGGAAGACCTGCGGGACCGGTTCATTTTCGGCCCGCACAATTTGTAATTGCTCACTGTGTTATGCCGGTTAACTTGACACTATAAGTGTTGATCATCGCATTCAAACCACACCTTGTTGACACTGTGTCTGTTTTGATCGGATTGATGGGACAAGCACAACTGTCCTTTTGCTGTACCTGTGGGTTCGAGGCCTTCCTTGGGTTCCATACTCGACTCCCATTTGCTTTAGGGAGCCTCCGCGAGATAAATTGCTGTAAAATTGGAACCGAATACATCGGTTCGGTTGGAGGGTTAAGAGGAATGACAGTTCTACAGAAATGTGGTGATCTTGCTAATGAATTCCACCACACTCAACGGTGGTAGTTGGCCTCTTCTGTGGTTGACCTCTCTTCGATGGTACAGATTACCAGGTCTTGGCTTACAAGGAGCGGCTTTCATTCGGTGGGGTCTCACTCCTAAGGGACGAATGAAACTAATGGGAAGCCCCTTATCTTCTCTCTCTAATTTGATCGGTGCGCACTGCCAACGGTGTAATCTGTGCAAGAAGCACGCGGAATGCTCTGGTTCCTTTTATGTCCTCCATTACTGGAGCACTGTGTCTGAAAAACAAACCCAGATTTTTGCATGCAGTACACCAGCTAAACTATTCAGCATCTGCAGTTATCAGTCCTTGTGACTACAGTTCAGCCAGAAACTTGGGTGAAGTGAACGACAAAGATTTGCTTCACATTGTTCAGACTCAGCTGGCAGAGGTCTTGAAGGCTTCCATCAAAAATGTGTTCTAGCCTACGGTTAACTAAACGATCTTCACATTTTATCAATGGTCAACATTTGGGGAGGTGCAAAGGTGTAAAACTGTCCTTCCTTGGTATCAGCTACCATGCCACTGTCAGTGATGTTTTGTTTAAATATTTGAATTAAGGTAATATGAGGTACCGAATTCGAAGTACCTTGCACCAAGTGTAAGTAAACATTTGTCTTGCGACAATCCAGTATGTCAATTTGGCTGAACAAATAGTCATTTTGTGGTTATTTGGCAGACTGACTTCTTTAAGCTGTTGGTCACCTGATCTGACAGGATCGTCTGTACTGCAGCTTGTTTGATCAATGTCCGTACGGAAGCCACTAAGTTGTCGCTCAACTAATCAAATCTCATGTGGGTTTCGGATTCAATGTTGATACAACCATACTTAACTGATTCATCCAAAAAAAGTCCAGAAATAAGGTCCGTAAGTGTTGTTGATGCTACACTCCGAACTACATATGGACATCCTTGACACGGCAGTTTCATGTAGACCAGCAATTAGATCAAATAAACTGTTAATTATGAATATTGTCGATCAGAATGTCACGTGAGCAGTGGGAAGGATAACTCACTGAAGGTTGTGGCAGAATCTCCATTCTTTGTAAATATAGTAAATAGTAAATTCGGTCCAGGATTCGAAACCAAAATGTTGCCTCTGGCTTTCGAGTTTCGGATCTCAAATATATTTCAGAGTCACACGAGGGGGACTACAATGGGAGTAGTCCCCTTAAGAAGGGTAACTAACAGGCGCTTTCTCCATGGTCTTTCGCAGTTTTTTAGGAAAATATTCTAATGTGCGGCTAATTCAGACCTATCTACAGTGAGGTTAATCTTCGTCGTGACGTTTTTCATTGGACGTTTTAATGTATTCATGGGATGATGAAGTTCTGTACTGAACCAATGGATAAAACTGCACAAAAACATGTTTTTTTTCAGGTAAACCCGAATTATAATTTTCAGTCAGAATATTTTGTATTCATGTATATTACGCAATAAGCTTTGCTAGTTTGAGCGGCCAACTTGTATTTTTCAACAGTTACGCTGATGGAGAGCGAGAACATAGTGAGTAGTGGGCTAACATCCGCTTCCAGGTTTGCCTGCCGCATTCATAATGGACCTTTGTGCAGGAGAGGGAATGCCACAAGCCGCTTGCGCCGAGCTGCGTGTGCAAGCGGCGGACGTAACCCTAAGGAATAAGACAGGAGGGTGAAAAGAAAGGAAAGTTGGAAAAGTCATCAGTAGCCCACCTGGTGGATCACATTTGTCAAATCAGGTGGGAATAACCAAAAAACTGGGGCCAAAAGTGTTCGCAGAGGATAGTCCCATGGCCCACATCGTGCAAAACAAACACCCGGAACGCGTACTTGTAGCCGACAAATAAGTAGTAGTCACGTAAATTCACTTCTAGTAAGGTCGCAGGCTTAACAATTAGGAATATCCAAAGTTTTATGGTGGGTCTGTTGGGGATCCACACATGAGATGTGGACACTAAAACACAGTAAATCAGAATATACCACAGTTAACACGATACAACATAACAGAACAGGGTGCAGTGCAACGCAGTATAGTACAACCACAACATATAACAATGCAGGACAATAGAACGCAATGCAATGCAATACGATAGGGATAATCGACGGACAAAATAGTGATGGAAATGAAAAGTAATCACAACCAAACCACATGAATCTGTGACAGGTTTGGATAGTGCCATTTCCCCAGACAACATTGAGGGCTATCCTTCGGGTGCAGTGAATAACTGCATGATGACAATCATTAAGTTTCGCCCCGACCTATGTGAACTACCGACATCTTTCTTCCGGGGAATGATGCTCGTCAGGCTTCAGTCACATCTGTTGGCCAAACCCACAACAAGGGTAGCGCAGCGAGTGTAGAAGCAACTCAAGAATATACAGAGTGATACATATTTTTACTTCAACACATCCAGCACCACTACAACGCACATTGTTGATGGGGGGACCCGATTAGGGTGACGGATGATAGTGGTTACAGTGAGAAAACTTTTCGCGAGAACTTACCGGTGCAGGAATTCTAAATTGACATCTCGGAGCAAAGAGGTGTGCTTGTTTCAGAAGTGCAATTCACCAGCGCATCTACTGCCAGAATATCGTAATGGTGACCCCATATAACGGTCATCAATCCCTGTGTCACGTGAATAAATGCAAACGGATAGTTTCTCCCCTAGTCATTTCCGTTTGCAGAAAATAATCTCTAAAATCAGTTGCTGGATGATTCTAATATCATGGCTAGACAGGTGAAATTATAGGAAGATCAAGAATTATCGCATCTGTCCTAAACTCAAGTCTCCTTTCATTGTACTCGTAGTTCAGCCACTTGACACCTTGTAACATATACCACGGTATCTGAGACTAACACTCTGAACAACCTCAGAATAAATCCCGGGTAGACAGCTCACATACCGCCGACCAAGCAGGCCGTGGGCAACAACTGTTTGGAAACAAGAGACCAACTTTGGAGACTCAAAACAACAAAGAACCGTCAAGTGGCTCATAGCCACCCAAGAAAGTCCGATAGTAAAGGTTTACGACGACTGTCCAAAACAGACAACTTTCGACCAAGCCATGGAGGAAGATGGTCTGCCTACAAAAACGGGAGATGTGCACAAAAGGGTCTGCTCCAGTTTTCCCCACACGGCATCAGTTCCTCAAGGAAACGCACAGAGCGGACGGGCTTATAATGGATTGCGTAGCTGTCCGGAATCCAGACGATATAGAATGAACGCGTGTAAAAGCTGGAACATATGTATGAATAAACGTTTGTCCATTTGTCTGGCTTCTTGTTATTGCATTTCGATCAAATCCGCCGGCGTCCCAGAGGTAACGTAGCACAATGGCTGCTCATCACCGTTTCGTACATAGAGCTAGAATGCGAGTTCGTAGCCTAAACCACGTTGTCTATTTTATCCTAAAGTCATTCAGGATCATTTTCGGTCTTGTCAAACCAGAAGACTTAGGGTTTTAACTTGCGACTATGCGGCATACCAAAGCATGCCCATCCTACGCTTCAATTAGCTTTTCAACCCAGGCTACTCTCTGCCTTCTCGTCCTGCTGTATGGCTCCACCTTACCACTTAGGGCCTTGTAGCCACCAGATAACAAAACGAAACGATATAAAGTGAAATTCAAGCAGAGTAAGGTCTATTACTTCATCCTTTGTGCATATGTTGGAAATGCTACTGAACAGACCGATAAGGGTTGAGCGCATTGGGCATATATCCATCATAGACAGCAAGCCAATGGCTCTGGTTGCTTACGATAAACAAAGGTAACGTTTAAGGCAACGTTTAAGTTGACAGATGTTTCACTAAGATACTCAGGCTACATCCGTTCAGCAGCGGAGCTGGTCAAAGTAGCCGGGTAAATATCCGTCCTCGGCTAAAAACAATGCTTGATTGATTACTGATCGCGGTTATTTGTTTGGCTTCACAGGGCAGATCAGGTCACATGAATTAGACGACAACCAACCTAGTCGTGTGTCCAAACTCTCACTGAGACGCATGGCTTGTGAGCAGGCTCTGTACATTCCACGAACGTTGTGACCATCTAACCGTAGCTGTACTCCACTTAGCATACCAGAGTAGATACACCATACACTTCGATCGATGGTTCCAACCATGTACAGTTTCTGATCCCTACAACTAAATGTGTTTTTCCGCTTAACGTCATGTAGTGGTAAGATAACGATAAGGTGTATAGCACAGTATAATCATGGCTTTGCTCAGCGTGGAAGCCACAGTATTTGATCATGAGAGTAGTGGTACGAGCTGAACCTGGATATCTGTGAACACCGTGTTGCACAAATTAAATGTCCATCTCAAACTCTATCTTCCCGAATATATCACTGCACAGCTAGTTCGCTCTTCGTGTGATCAGATTGCCTTCATTTTGGTGAAGTCAGTCGGCCGGCCCACGTCAGCTGTCAGCAGATGACCTTTTTCAATATTTACTATTGGCTATCGTAGTTTTACTAGCCTGATTCAGGCCTTGTCAAGTTCCATCACTTAATCTCGAAGGCAGCTCCCGTCCGGCTCAGCCTTGACTCTCTCTCTCTTGTGGTTGGGCTTTTAACAGGATAGCAGCAAATTCAACACAGTTTTTCGATGTCACATGCTCAGCATAACATTGGTGGATCTGAACTTTGCACTTGCCACAGAGAGTTATCTAATGTTCTTAGTGTTCGTCAACTTAGTTCAGCCATAGAGCTGGCCGGAGTTTCTGAGTTCGAATAATGGTACAAAGATGGCTAGATTCCAGACAAATTTGGTTTTGCGAAGGACTCACCTGGAACCCGGCTGAATCTCTCGGTTATGATGTTTCTAAGCAAATGAATGTGCTGCACCAGGCCGCCTCATGTTCCAGTTGCTTCCAGATATCGCGATACCTGTATAGACGTAATACACTACTCACAAGGTTGCTGAAAATTCTTCGACAGCCCATGACCGGTTTCGCCCTTCTTGAGGCTCATCAGGTTGGCGCTAATTTCGTGCAATTTGGTTTCAAGTAGAACATAAGGTTGACGGAAACTCGGGGACTGCGCTTACCTGATGAGCCCCAAGAAGGGCGAAACCGGTGGTGGGCTGTCGAAGAATTTTCAGCAAGCTAATGAGTAGTGTATGGATAGATTCCGTTTTTTCGTAGTATCGGTTCTGTCTGTTGCTACCTATGACCTGAATAGATCGTACATACAAGCAGCGTAAGGGGATATCTCACGGTATTCTGGGTAGTGGCGGTGGATTAGACAGGATCTCGGAAAGAACTATAAAGGTGCATGTGGGCAGAATGTTTAAAGATTGATAGCTAGGGTGAGTTTAGTGGCTGCTGATCATCTGGCAGTTGATCTGTTCCACCAAGCCCGGTGAGCAGGTCAGCCGCCCAGTGATTAAGCACCAATAAAGGTACACATTGTTCTGCGTGGCAATACAACTGATAGATAAGTAAGTTGCACGGCCAGATATCTGTTCGACAAGCATCCTACTTTCATGTATTACCACGTAGTGTAACAACCTATGTACACTTCCTGGCGAACATTGTAGGGAGACGTTAAAGTCTACACTTCACTGAGCCAAAAGTGCTTCCCGCTTGAACCTGAGGTGTCCTATCCTTGATATTACATAATAAAGGGAAGTGTCCTATGTTACAGAAAACGTTCCTAGAGGCAGAAGCTTTCTGCGGTGGTAACAAACTGAAAGAAACGATAAAACGTTGAGCCGGCAATGGAATATCTTAGCTTAAGTAACTGGTGGTTCTGAAGTTCTTGGTAAGAGGAACTAATTTGGGTTGATAAAGGTGAAATGATCTAAATGTATATTAGCGTTTGAGCCCATAACACAGGCCTGATGACCCAGAACAATGATGTAATACAAAGACTGTCACTATTCAAAGATCAACGTCAGCACTTCGAATCACTGATTTAAAAAATTTCTTCAATTTTAACACCAGTCAGCTGATCACGTTACCACAGGCTAACACAAAAACCGCATTTCAAAGGCCAACTTTACAGTATTCCTACTTGCTTTCGCAGACTGATTCTTCTCGTGCGAATAACGAGCTTAACAAGTAGGGGAGATACTGGGTTTAATTTTGTTGACGCGCAACTTTAAGCTGATAAAACTTAAGAAAGACGTGACCATACAAGCCCTACAGAAACCGAATTCATGAATGAGACCTAGTCTTACGAACAAGGTGAGACTACTCGCAGATGAATCGATATAAAATCATGCAACCAAAACCCATGCAACAGTTACCAGTTTGATGCACGCTGTCTAGTCTAGTCCCTGCTGCTTCATTCATTAAGGTGATTATGGTACCCCTCCTACTTAACATCCACTCTAAGAAATCCCACCCAAATATAGCCCGACGGTTGTGTTTTTCATTTTCACGTCACTCTTGTTTGAACAGTTCGTCTCATGCCCTGATGCAGTTAGTCTGGCTATCCCACACCAAAAGGGGGAAGCATCGGACTCGGGTCTTGCTCCAATTAGGGCTCATCAACGGGGTTTGAACTCCGGACATCCGACACGCGAGGCGAGTGTGTTACCCCTACTGCACCGGCGCACGCTAGACGCACCTGAACCATCAGGTGCATTCAGGCTTGAGTGATACAATTGGTTTAGCCTGCTGATGAGCTCTAGCAAGAGCGACATTTGAGCCCAGTGCCCCACCCTCTTTGGTGTGGATTCGTCAAAACATTGCACTAGAATAGAAAGAGGACTGTTCAGTCGAGAGTGACACGGACGTGGATTCTACAAATCCCGCAAACACCTAGAACTTATTTATTTTTCTCCCAAAATATGAGCAGTTCTCTGATCGTTTGCTTTTCCATCCGTACTGGAAAGGGCGTACTGCATTTCAGTTCAGAAGAGTTTCTGGATGAGTCATTAATTTCGGCCGGATAATTCTGATGCTGAATGAATCAATCTCCACTGTTCACATAGAACCAAAGTAGGTCACCCTGCACATATCGCCGCAGATCCTGGTAGTTACAGAATAAATTATGCTCACAACATGTAGTTTGAATTCGCCCAGTCATTTATCAACTAACCCGATGATGTGCCACGTCCTGGGTTGTCAGATGGGTTGGCAACCTGTGACACAGAAACTAATCGCGTGATTAGAAAAAATCAGCCCTTTTTGTTCCACCCAGACGACAGCGGCATTTGGGATTTGTGACCCATTCTCTCTAGATGGTGGTGTGACTGCTGCAGCGGAGGACGGTAAGCTCATATATATAATCCAACTTGGTCCAAACAACCTGCCAATGAGGGAGGGGCATCCAGTAGTCAGCTGATCACATGACTGTTTTCTGAATCTGATTTCAATCAACAAAGTGGAGACTTGGTCCCCTCCCCAAAGTTCATAGTAAAGGATTTATAACTGTCTGTTGATATACGGTTACCAGTTAGTGTCAAGACTGGAAGTATCATCGTAACTATGTGGAACCACTTCTATTTTCCCTGTACAGTAGTCAGCTGACAAACAACAAAGTGTTTAGTTTCACTCAGGTGTGAACTCAAGGCCAAACACAATGTCAGCGAACGGATAATCAACTGATCTGGAACCGTTATTATCAACTTTTTTCCCGAGGTCGTGTTTAGTTAGCAAGTCCGTGAGAGAGTTTTTTTTAAGATATACCGGGAATTCTATCAAACTGTCCCGTGGTAGGTTGCTACTTTAAAACTGGCCTGATCAAGCTATCATTCTGACAATTTAAATGCCTTTGAAGTTAGGAGCGTTTCCCCAGGAAACTAAGTAAGGCGTTCGTTTACTTACGGAACCTACCGAAAACGTGAGGTCTGGGTAGCATTTATTTGGTATAACTTTCTTTTTGGAAGCGGGCATCTAAGCATATTTAGAGAGAGGGCACGCCGCACGACCAATTCGAATACCATTACCTGGACGGGACGTTTACGAACATTCATCGGAAAATTCACAAATCCCCGAAATCTTTTTTTTTAAATACAAATTTGGTGACACGTGAGACTCAAAAGGAAGATATGCCCGTCATCTGACTGCCAAGTTCACGAACAAAGTGCATCCAAAAGTATTTAGTATCCACCTAAAGGCTTTTAGGACATTCCGAACTTCTGGGGTATTGTTGTCGCTCCTGCTGTTCAAAAGATCAACTAAACTGAATGCGACGGAAAGCATGAAAATTTTATGAAAAGTTTGTGATTGGATCTGGAAGACCTTGGACACAGGGGGCTTCTCGTTCTTTTCGGACTCATCAGGTGGGTGACGAAGACCCGGTCACGTGACTCTCTAGTTAGTCGTATCGGGTTGTTGATCTGAAGACCACGTGTTCACTGGCTGGTTTGTACGGCTGGTGAACTTGAATCACCAAGTGGATGGTCAAGCCAGTGCAAGATCCTCTGCGAGAGTCGACGACTATTCGGCTAGGGCATTTTGGGTGTCCACCAGTAGTCTGAAAACGTCTACGGCCGAGAAAGCAAGAAGGAGCAAGAAGGACTGATTGATGGTGTATGACTGTCAGGCACTGGTTCGACCGACAAAGCCTGTCAGGAGAGTGTTTCCGCTTGAGGAGACGATTTTGTCGTTATCGTGGCCTATGGCACCAAAATGAACCTTCTAACATCCTCACTAAAAACATGGATTGTAGTGACATTTCCAGCTGACTGTTGTTGATAATACTGAAGTACTGATACAGCTAGGATTATTCATAAAGCTAGCACTGCTACTACCCCACGTCATACGCGAAGCCTACGCGAAGTCGAATTTCTCGCATACTGTGGGTAGAAAAGGGCCAAGGTGTTGAAATCGCCCTAGGTACCTAACTTTCCCCTCCATACTTTCTCCATATAAACAAGGTTGATTGTGTTAGTCACGTCGTAATGAAAGAAAAATCGCTCACCAAAGAAGCAATTTAATGTCCTCCGAACGTGTTTCCCTCTGAAAGAGTGAGCAGTGTGGGTAGTGAAGTGGTGAGTTGAAGAGAGCAGATCTCACGCAGTGTTTTATGCACTGTCAACCGCATAAACACACTCGGCAAAGTGTAACAGACCTACACGATTCTAAACTTGTTTATATGTTGTACTGACCTAGCTCTCTGGTCCACAGTGGACCGTTCCACAGCCTTGAGAATAGTTAGTGCTGGAGAGTTGTCCAACGTCTACTAGAATCTGGTGAACTCGCCGCTCTTTATTAAGCCCATCTGATTGATTATTTTGAGGAACAAGGACATTGTGAAGAAACTGAGGTAATTCTGTGGGCGGATTTGACAGACCACATGGAATTTAACATCGTTTCGATAGGTTGACTTCCCGTCAAATTAGCTAACCAATGAATACTGGAAAATTGCCGCTGATTGGTTGTTACTGTTAAGAAGACCACTCAGTGTAGACGACTCTAAGAGTTTGTCTTGACACATACCTCAAACGGCCACCGGATCAGGAAGAGCTTATTGTGTTTGACACATAGGAGAATGTCTACCTTAGGTGTTACCCATTCGTATGTTTACCGTACGAGCCCATATGAGTTTGCTCAATCTTATTACTCGAAGTTTATTTGTATGGATGACCCTTGCAGAACGAAAACTTTGCTGTGCTATTGCAACTTATTCTTCGATAAGTTGTATCCATAAAAACATCAATCCTCTTAAGAGGTTGACTGATACACACAGAGAATAACTTTTCTACAGGGGTGGTTGCATCTTCTAAAAATGTAGACTACCTATATTTAGATGGCTTGGAAACAGCTTGGCAACAAACAGTACATTGCATTTGTGTGGATGTTCTGCGTTCATCATGAAATAGCGAAGTACGTTCCAGACTGTTAACCCATGTCTCCATCCAAGGTTTGTCTGCTCTTTTTGGCTTCGCAAAGCAACCAAGGGTACACGTCCTGAGTTTTTTTTAATACAAATTTTATCTGCAAAGCGAAAGTCAGTCACTTCATCTCGAGCATGGCAACCGAGAATTAGCTTACATAGTTAGGTAGTAGTGACCAGACTGATGCAAACTGACACTATTTTGTACCAGCTACAAGACATCAAACAATTCAGAGATTTTTCATTCTATATGGGCGGTGGTTGTTTAACAGCGACGGCGCATTTTGTCACACGTGGACTGTGTGAGTGTGCTGGGCTGCTCCAGGTAAATGTGCGCACCGCTAAGGAATCTGGAAATCATGTACGAACGAGTTAGGCCTTAAAAGTCGCATGGTCTCCGCACTGTTTCAAATCGTCCGCCACCGCCACCGCCACCGAGACGAATCATTTGGAAGGCTGCTTGAAGCAACCACAAACGACTGCAGATTGTTATGCTACAATGGGCTGGGGTCTCCTGATTTAGAGTAAACCACGAGTGAGAGCTCACGTGAACCATACTAATTACTAACCCTGCATTTTCAATCGCTGTGACATGTCATACACGGACTTACGCGATAAAAAGACAAACACACTATAAAAATTGATTTACAAACGAAAGCGTGGGAATTCAGACAAGCACGCGCACGATTAGTCCCTCCAGCTCACACCCCCCCCCAAATCCGGACAACCATCAACGGAGAGCACTGCGTGGCCTTAAAAAGTACGATAATGGACAACACAACAGTTTGCGGGTAGGTATTTAACAGCGGGATGTACTCTGATTTTTTCATCTCTCTATTTAAACACATCTTGAGCAAACTTCCAACTGACAACTTTGAGTTGTCCTGTCTGGATGGGTGAGCAAGATGAGCAAGAACGAGATTGAGCATACGCACGCACGCACGCACTCACACACACGAACACACGAAAAAGGTTGCCTTTCGTGGGGTCCGTATGGTGGTCATCCGGTTAGTTTGTGGTCTGACTCAGAGAGGAGGAACTTGGTTCAACGGCTTCATGCACAGGAAAATGTCATAGGGGCCGGTGTTGATGGTTTATTATGAGCAAAGAAACCTAACCAGCCACCACTGGAATTCACTGCACGACATTTTGGTTGGTACAGCTCGCTCGTGCCAGGAAATATGAAGATGCGCCTTGGATAGATTTGATCTGAGCTTTTTACAAAATACGTGGGTTCTGCCCAATTCGACCGCGCTTCGCAAAACACGTTTTAACAAGTGTTTAAAACTTACTGGGTACTAAGATGAGTGTAGTCATAATTTGGCAAACTGATGAGCAGTCTCCAGTTCATCAGGTGGATTTTTAAAAAATAAATTTGCAAGCCTTCATATACCAATCCACTTATGCTAAATCACTGGTCTCCCACACAGACGTACTTCATTTTTATTCTCCGTTCAGTGACTGATTATCAGGCCCTAGCTTGTGACTTCGTACCGAGAGCCTTTGTAAAAGAAAACACTTTTTCGTTTCAGGAAAGTGTGAAAAGCACCGGCAGGTATTTTTTCTAGAAAGTTCCTGAGACGATAGGAAGAAATGTTCAGCTGTAGCACGCTTTCGGTGCCGAGCTGCCAGACCACCCGAAGGAATCACGAGGGCTGAGGTGTTGTCAGGTTGCTCAAGCCTAGACAGGGACAGTCGCGATGCAGAGGTTGGGTTCGAACCACCGACCTTCCTATCAATAATTTCGTGCCCCAACCACTGAAACATCTCTAGCTCAAGAATCCCTGGAATGACGAAGCTCTTTCTAATAGATTGAGATGTGTCTGTCTTTCGTATCACTTCGCATCCGTCCAAGCGTCCCAAAGGAGGAGTCACACAGTGTGCAACAACAGAGGTTCATTTTTTCGTTTCAGTTCATATTGCCGACGCAATCCATATCGTGACCTTGAAATGCTTCCATGTTAAGCTAATATCTCCCATCAGACTGGTGATAGTCGTTTTTTCTGAAATCTGTTCTCGACTTTTTAAGTTAGTACAGGCTGGTTTTAGTTATTGACATATTCGCCAAGCATGGCGTCTGGTTTGCGAAACTTTCGTCATAGTTCGAATGGAGATCGTCCGCACTGTTGGACAGCTTCTGAAACCCAGGATTGTTCACAGAAGAGACACTGTTAGATCTTCTAATGTACAGCTTTTCAGTAGTATGTTCCACATGGAAGTCGACCATGGGCGAGTTAACACGCACAGTGTCCCCAATTCCATAGACTTCTGGACCAATTTTAACCTTCTATTGCCGCTCCAGATGGACTTGTCCTTAGTACCAGTCTTCTATGCATTATCGAAAAAATGGGAGAACAATTCCCATCACCTGCGCACTCTGTTAAAGCGAAAGGCAACCTGCGTAAACCAACTTCTAGGCTTTTTTATCTGTGTCCTGAAGAATCCGGAATTCCATGGTGCTTACAAAGCTGATATTCATGTTTTGGTGGCCAGTAAGACTTCAAAAAAAGTTGCCGACCCTCGACAGTTTGCTGTTGTTTTTAGCTTGCTGATATCCGACGAAATAAAGAACGGGGAGCGCTCAGTTTGTAACTTTGGATAAAAATTTTGTGATTGACACTGATTCAATTGACGTTCAATACACCCCTAAACTGGAAGGTTGTGTCTGATCACATTGTCTCTGTACTCATTTCTCATCAGTCTATCATTCTCATGCACTCAAAAGGCACGTGAATGTTTAGCCAGGGGAATCGAACCCACGGTATTAGGTATGATGCACCCTCCGACAAAAGAGACGTCCTAAAAGGGTAACCAATGTGCCGTATACCATTTATGTCTTGATTACTGTTAGTTGCCTTACGAACTGAGTTATCTTCCATGAGAGTTGAGTACATTTCTCACATGACCGACAAAAAACAATCCTCAACGGCCGTTCCATCAAGCAGTTTGTCCAAAAGTCGGAATCATGACTGAATTATTCTAGGTAACCGAATGCACCGTCAGTTTCAGGAATCCCGTACAAAGGTGGTGAACAGCAGCCGGTTTAAAGCATCCAAAGAATACTTCTAGCAGCCTGTAAATATATATATATATATATATATATATATATATATATATATAATGCACAATGTTCTCCACCAACGTTAATACAACGTGGCGCCGACAAAAACAGCAAGCCGCATTTTGATTGAGCGAGTGCTGTGATAATCCTTCCTCACAAATTTAGCGATCACTTCTACTCTGCACGCAAAACATTTAGTTCGTATGTAACAATGAAACCCACCGACAGAAAAATGGAGTGTCGACAAGATCCCACTTGGTTCTTGTGAGGAACGTCAAATTCCCGAACGTAGTCCCGGAATACCCGAAACCTACTGTGACACTCAGACCCCACCAAAATCGCAGTAGGGAAGCCGTCAAGCATCCAGACCAGAAAAGCCAGCTTCCGATCAAACGCTCAAGCACTAAATCAATTCAGCAACGGCCGAAGAGTGTTCAGGCACGCTACAGAAGCACAGCCGACGATGATGGGCGTTCACCCTACGCGGATCCGACAGCCTGGATCAATGTCGAAGGTGCGCTTTAAATACCGCGAGGCCTCTTGTAGTTTTTATACTCGTTTGTTCGCTATAAATCTGTTAGGTTCCCTGTTGTTGAGTCTTTTTCCGACACTGAGGCTCCGGAGCTGGGACAGCGCAGTCCTATTCTGGCGGATATATTCATGGACAGACTAGAGAACAGTGCACTTTGGGCAGTTGTTGTGCAGTTCACTATCTACCGACACTATTTTGATGATATAATTATTATATCAAACTATGAAGTTCCGAAATTTTTAGTCCAGATCATCTAAACATCAGCTGCTGTAGGCAGCAGGAACTGGTGGGAGTCTTAGCTTCTTGGATATTCGTCTTACAAGGTGAAAAGATTGAAAGACAGTTTGACATACCTGGACTAGTCGGTTAATGAATTCTGAAGGTTTCCTCTCATTAAAACCGGAAAGAAATTTCGTCAGATGTCCCAGTGAAACAGTAATGAGGATCCTTTCAGAAACTCGACGAATGCGGAGTGACTACCTGACCCGGAATATACTTTGGACGATAAAATCTAGTAAATCAAAGCAGTTTATTTAGTTGGCACCGAATAAACCTCTCTATGTTAGTCTCCCACCTAAGAGGAAAGAGTCAGATGGAGGAATGCAGGGAGAACAACTTAGTTGTGGGATGATATCACTTCGCACTGTCTCTACAACCGCAGACTTTTGAGATTACACTGGTTACAGAGCTACTGACAATGTCTTTCCAGCAATTCGGTCAATACAACCTGGTTAAGCTCAAGATTAGCCTAGAGTCTTCCTGTACTTGCGACGAGGATTTGCGCCGACTGATCAGTAATGCTTCAACGTAAATTGGGTCATTTTGATTGACTACAACTCACAACGACTTCGAACGATAACTGCATTTGAACTCTGGGTCTTGCCTTGATCACGTCTCGTGATTCCAAGATGTGCTCTTGGAATCTGTTCCACTGGTGACAGACCGTAAATCGTCTAAATCCCCAGAATTCGACAAGACAGGTGTTCTTTTCAATAGAGGGTTCATACTGTAAGTGAAGTCAGCCAATGTCAAAAAGCCTCATTGGGAATCACTAGCAGTGCGCACCTCACGAATAGTCAGGGTGGTTCGAGTCAATGACCCCCCCGGCTGGTGGTTGAACATCTAACCATTCTGTCACTAGCGACGGATCAACACTGTGGTGAACTCGCACTAGAGAGGATATGGCGCCACTCATCCTTCAGCCACTGAAACCAAGTCATGTGATCACTTGTTTACTGGCTCCTCGAGTGATGGTCTCTCAGATAGAAAGTTCACCGGTCGTGTGAATTATTCTAGCCATGGGCTACTTGCAGTTTGTTGGCAGTATGAAAAGATCTGCTAACAGTTCAGGACACCTGTCAGTTCCACCGATGTGCTTGGCCTCAACTGCAAGTGAGGGGATATGTACTATGATGGAGTGTGCTGTTCTGTTGGGCGGCAATGGTGCTGATCATTTGTAACCTATCTTTTTTGGTCGGGCAGCACTAACGGTGTGTTGTAAGGAATTATTTGTTGCCTTTTTTTAGCGAGCTGGACGCCCTATTACCGGCGTATGATACTTTAAAGCAGACGAGTTTTTTGTTCTTTTATTCTGTCTAACTTTCGGTTGCGCTTGACGAACCGGTCCGGGGAACCTGCTTTCTTCAACAAATGGAGATCCACATCAAGCCTACGCGAGGTGCAAATCTTCCAAGTCCCCTAGTGTGGAGTGCGGATCAAGATTCGTTTGCACTGAATGGAACAAAAGCGTGCAAGGCAAAGATGCTCCCTTCGGTACACTGACCAGGATATCGAGTCCTCCGAAACAATCGGCTGGTTGATTTCTAGAAGACGAGAGAACTGTGTAGAGTGCATATTTATGGCATCTAAACTTTGTCCGAGTTTCACTCATTTCTTCGTAATCAAGTTGCAGGTAAAAGGTGGATTGCAGTCGCTGCTGCCAGCCAGTGTGAGCAGTCTTTCATAATAAGTATCCCGTGTTGGCCTAAAAAAGAGGCGCTCTTCTGAAACAGTACGCGAACACTGCCCCTCTTCGCTGACATGTGAAAATTTCGGCTCCAGCCCAAATGTATCCAACCAAAGCCACTTGCGCAATAGATATAGACCGAAGCTTATTCCTCATCCACTTTGAGCCAAACTACCGATCACAATCTGGGCTGGTATCCATAGCTGAGGCAATTGCAGTCCGTTTATACAATCCAGTCTGACCTTCCTCTTCAAAATAAACACTTGAAACCTTTGGAATTTTGTTGGCCCATATTCGCTTCCTAAATTCAATGCTTTTCTGACTAGGCTGATATCACACTTTCGACTTCCTCTGACTCTTCTTTGTATATTGCGCATTACGTCATCTTCGTACTCATCATATAAATTGCAACCTATTGGCCAGACACTCAATAGCAGAAAACGGGCCTTGTTTGCTATGCTACTTCTAATATGGATCTATGCGAAATAAAGTTCCCATGAAACCAAAAGCCATTTTAGTAATGAACAAATTGAGGCAAAATATCCCTTAAGGGACTTCAGTGTCGGACATACGAAATACACTGATCTGGTATCGATCAAACGGTCGATTAGTTACGCCTGGCTCAAGTAGTCAGGTTCCCGAGAGCAAATAAACTCAGGGTAGCCTAAGATGCTGCTGAACGATGTGTGAATTACATCAAATATAGAAATACCTCACCCGTGGAATTCGCTGCGGAATGAAGCAAAATATCGGAATGTCACTGTGTAAATAGTGGTTTATACGAATGAATAAACTGAATGTTCTAATTGTGATGCTAACGGGGAATTTACATGAAAGTAACACCGGCCAA
>SJOL01007899.1:475447-554590 GCA_004794785.1 Opisthorchis felineus | reverse complement strand
TGCTGAACGATGTGTGAATTACATCAAATATAGAAATACCTCACCCGTGGAATTCGCTGCGGAATGAAGCAAAATATCGGAATGTCACTGTGTAAATAGTGGTTTATACGAATGAATAAACTGAATGTTCTAATTGTGATGCTAACGGGGAATTTACGTGAAAGTAACACCGGCCAAGTGACCGGTTGACGACCTAAAGTACGGCCAAAATTGACACACGTGAAGATTGGTAAGTCGCAAATGACGCGCGATAGAAAACAATCAGGTTGTGGGAGAATTTGACAACAACTGGCCGGGAGTGATACACTGTTCAGCAAAGCTCTTCCACTTAGTTAGTTTCTTCTAGGTGAATGCTTTCAGCACCAGTCACTAACTCTGTCGGCTGGCTGATCCCAATAGCCTCTTCTGGTGCTGCAGACCGGAAGACCCTCCTCGCACTTGAGGATAACCAGTGTCACGGGACATACTGGGACTTTGTTTGGCTATCAGCCCCTTCAAGTAAAAAACATTTACCTAATGCCGTTCCTTCTTCACTTTTTGTTCTATTGTCTACGATTCACTCCAGTTAAGCAGGACCAGGACACTGGTCTTGAAGAAATTCTGACACCCCTACTTTCAAGCTGCTCAAGTACGAACGAATTTGTTCTTCTAAATTCAAATTGGTTGTTTCGAATTTAGCGAAACTATGCAGAGATTTGAGTAATTACCCAATCAACATTCTGTCTAAGTTTGTATTCACTACTTTCTTCATTAGAGGGTGATTTGTTGTTCTGTGCTTTGTCGGCTGTCAGATGAGATCACTTGAGACGAGTTGTATTCAAACTTGGACTTTAGTTAACAGATGAAACAAGCTAGTGCGTGTCATTTTCGCAATGACAAAACACGGGCTGATACAAGAATATTGGTGTTTCCTACGGGGATCCGGACACCGCCTAAGGATTGGGAAAATTTCAACAACCTTAACAGTTCAGAAAAATCCTCCATTTATGGTTCAGGATTATCAGCCACATTCATTTACACGACTCCAAGCGATAAATTTACAGACAAATCTGACCGCAGTTGGTTGTATTGGGATGTGTTTGCGCAAAACATTGTCTAAACTGAACGGTGGGAAAGACACTCACACGGGTATGTCAGTGATGGGTGAATAAAGCGCAGAGGAAAGTTATGGAAATTCTTATGCAGCAATCAGATGGTCTCGAAAATCTTTCATACGGATGCCGATTTCGAAGAAAGGCCGGCCGTTCTATTGTCACAAATCCCACCACACCATTAAAAAGCTTTTGGAAACACCCGCAAACAGTGAGGAAGTCGAGGAAGATTACCAATTTTGATCATCTGTCTATAGTGGAAGGCATCTTTGATGTCCCCTTAAGTGTTGTTTCGTAAATTACTATTGCGAAATGCATTTACTGGGAATCGCTTTAAGACTACCTCGAAAGACCTACTGCGAAGGTCAAGAGTGATTGCAGTGAAATAAACAAAGCCGTGATTGTACGTTATCAGCAAAACAGTATATCAACCTGTCTAGGAACATGTCGCTGCAATCAAGCCATGAACCTGAAGATGTGTGCATATTTTACCGTAAACGAAGGATAAGTTACAAATTTTTGCCGCAGAGTGATTCAGAGGTAATGCAGCTAGCAGAGATAACTAAGAGCAACTTGAGAATGCAAAGCGGTTGCTGCAAATCTCCTTGCCTTGTTGATGTGAACAACTAGTTCACCTTAATTCAACTGACGATAGATAATTCTCATATGTATTGAACTTCATACAAAGAAAGATAATCACCAACCCTATTCAAGGTTCGAAGTTTCCAGAACATGGGCCACCAGTCGGGTGGTCCCGGTGCCCAAACCTAGAGACAGCCCCTGGGCCCGCAAACAAGTCGTCAGTAACATATTGAACCAAGGAGAAAGTAAAGTAATTTATTCATTAACACTTGCAGCGGTTTGGTAGACACTTTTTATCAGGAAGGTCATATTCCTGAAAGTAACCCCAGAACGCCCGGAACCTACTGAGACCCTAAAACTCCACCAACATCTCAATAGGGGAGCCGGCAAGCATCCAGGCCAGTCAATCATTCAATCAATGCAGCAAAAGCCGATCAGGGTTCAGGCAAGTCACAGAAGCACGACCGAATATGATCAACGTTCAGGCATTTCATAGAAGCACGATCGATGTTGACGGGTGTTCACTAACGCCTATCAGGCAGCCTGGATCAATGTCAGAAAGTTCCCTTTAAATATCGCGGGGCCGTTGTAACTTTTGCACTCGCACGCACTCGACTGTTGCAATAAAGCTGTTGTGTTCCTTGTCGGTGAGTTCTTTTCAGGCACTAGGCACTGGAGCGGTAACAGCAGTCAGACATAACACTTTCATTCAAAATTTGCCTTCTGCGAGAAATGAGGACAAGGTTGTCCCAAAGCTGGTTGACATGAGAATCACTTCGGTCGTCGTCAACCGATCACATACCTGCATGTGACCACTTTCCGGCTCAATGCAAAGTCAGTTGTTCACTTCATACGACCTGAATACTGGATAGTCATTCCGTGCCTTGCTCCCAAGCCCGCCCAACAGGCCAGTACTATGGTACTATGGTGGACGTCGACTTCTTCTGACACTAGGACAATCGATTCGTCCCTTTTTGAATGAGGTTGTGGCCACAGCAACTATACTACTTCACAGGAAACTATACATCTTCAAAAGAAACTATATATCACCACAGGAAACCCCATTTAATTACTCCTCCGCTTGATCTAACATTGTTAATAGAATCTTGAGTGCGTAGCTCTTACACCATTCGGCACTGTAATCGCTTGTGGCGAAATCACTCTAGCAGAAGTAGAAGCGGCTGAAATGGGGCCTAATCACTCACTCACCAAGTCAAGTGACTTGGGCGACTGCCTTTCGAAGCAGATTTTCCGGCCAGCTGGACGTATGCACATATGCAGATCGTAGGGCACAGTCAGATTGCGCAGAGTCCAATGTGGTTCACGTGCACGCTGTTGCTTACGACTTGCACCTGAGCGACGGGTGAACACGCAGAGGTCCGTTACCAGCCAGCGGCTGGGCTAAAATGATCATATAACAATGACACTGGCACCGAATACTTTTTTTATACTGAAGTACGGTTGTCATCTGTCGTTTCTCTTCCTTTATCAAAGTACCGCACGTTCAAGGTGATATTGGATAAACTGGCGGTGTTACAATAATCCTGGTATTGTCTTCTGTGGTATGACAAGTGCATCAGCAGAACGAAACTAGCGTCCTGTTGTTGGTTATCTCTGTAAATGCATCACATTTATATGATACTCGTGAGATGCGCACTACCGATGATCCTCGGTATGGATGGAAGAGCTTTTCAACTTCACCCACGAGGTGAGATCTCCACCGGGAAATTCTTAAGCCCCCCACTGTACCCATTAACGCTACTACTCTGAAACGTGTTTATGACTGGCTGTATTCAGGGATAAACGGGTAAAGGGAGGAAAGAGCGATTACTTGGATTAATGAACCACGCAACCAAACAGTTGATTTAGGGTAATGTTTTAACCCTTGGTCCTCCGGGACGTCGCGCCGGTGGTTCAGTGGTAGAATGCTCGCCTGCCACGCGGGCGGCCCGGGTTCGATTCCCGGCCGGCGCACGCTTTTCCCTCCCGGTACCTTGGAGCCTAGTGGTCCGGCGGTGCGTTTGCCTTTGTATGAGGGAAAACGATCTGATTTGGGTTGATTGCGTATTATGGCTCCCAACAAACCCAAGCAAAAGACGGATATCAGCTTACCCATTCTGGCAGTTTTGGGAGATATGGGCATCATTTATATATATAGCTGTTGCCGCGGTACCTGGTTGGAGACCCTCAGCGTCACATGACCATTCCTGGGTAGGTAATTTCGTGGGAGGCATTAATACTGTGATTGTGGGGTTGTTTTCACTTCATGGCGTGGCATTCAGCAAAGAATGTCAGCATCAGCCTTCAGCAAAACTAACAATGCCGAGTAAACCGTTTTCATAAACCTATACTCACACCAGTCCCCTAGCAGCACAAGCGGTCAAGGAAAGCTAGTTTTCGGGTAAGTTGACGGTTATATAACTGTCTAATAACCACTCAGCATCGTTCGATGGTGGTTACCTGCACCATCAAAATCATCAAATAACCGTTTTTGTGGTTGAGGTTAAAAAACTCAGTTGTAAACCGCGCTTACACGTTTAATAACCCACTGATAACCGTCAAATAACCGTGTCTGGCAGTTAAGGGACGGCTAAATAAGTGCATTTTAGGCGTATTTCGACGCTAAATAACGGCAGTATAACCGTAGCACCAGTAAACTGCTGTTTTTATTGCTCAGTATCATTTCCTTTCTCTCTGTTAATATCGGTCATGTTATTGTAGAAGTGTTTGTTTTAATGAAATACAAAACAAGCCCCTGCTTCTTAGGCTCAACGGGACTTTTCGCTGAGTGACTGTCGTTGTGACTGGCTGTCGAATAACATTGGTTGGCACTAGTTCCCAACGTGAACAAAAATTTTAGCTGCAAACACTGGACCTATCCATTTACGGGCAGTGAGTTAATATTGCGATTACCGGAGCTTTGGATCAACAGGGGAGTAGAAACTTTTCTTCTTGGTGTGGTGGTTCGACGGAATGCGGAACCGCGGAATTTCCTCTTGTGAACCGTGAGTCAAGATTTCCCTGGATTGTTCACCTTGTAACATTATATCTGACTTACATTGATAGTCTGTTCTGTTCATTAGAGGCTCCTTAGGGCCGTTAACCACCAGGTAACCACTGCCTAACCCTATTCCGCTGTTAATGGATTGTTATTTCATCACATACAGAGGCACGAACTAACCGTTCTTTCTTGATACAACTACGTTAAGTAACAAACAGTCGCTACAGCACACTCACCAGAAACCTCTCACAGGGTCGAAAATTGCTGTAAGTAGTAAGTTTCAGCGGATTACTTAAATCCGAAGGTGGAAGGTGTTATGCACACAGTTGTGTGAACGGACGAACAGGGCCGCAAAAAGCACATTCAAGCCATTGACTAATTTTCTGCCCGCAACTATAGTCACTCATAATGCTGATGAATTGGAGCTGTACACATTTTCTCCCGTACTAAACTGGTGACTTGCGCTCTGAAGTTTGTTCGCAGCCACTTTTATCGGGTCACCATTCCATCATAACCCGTTTATCATATTTAAAAGTGGTGCCGGCTTCAGAGGGCAAAGACAGACCCTGTGTCGACGCAAAAAGGTCAATCGTCGTTGTTTTTCGAATACACTTCCATCGTTACACATATACAGTTTGTTGTCAACAGTCATACATTCATCCTGTTGTTAGTAGAACCTCTATAGAGCCGCTAAAGCTCCCAAAAATTCCAAATGTACCATCAATCATCAGGTCATGTGCTCACGTGACAAAGTATGTGTTGACTTCAATTAATCTATGGCCACACGCGTGAAAAATCGGTTCAAAACTACTCCCACGAACTAGCCACGTTCGTGAAGATCAGACAACCACAGCCTGAGTTTAGAGTGCAGTCGCAGTTAGGTTACCAGTTAAATAATCGTTCGTATAATAGTTGCTGTTTTCGTTCCTTTGCTGACCTGAGAAGAGGAAGTGATTGTGTGAATATCCGAAGAACCATTTCAGCATTAAGTACATGCCATCTTTCCAATTGCCTGATGATTTATCCTCGCATCTTCTCTTGTACTCATAAACATCAGTTTTCGTCATCCGTAGAGCGCATTCTCGAAACTGGAAAGCCTTGTTGAGGATCCGAAGGGATGCCGGATCCTTGTTTCCCCCTTTTTTCACATGCGGGTTCAACTACTAATGAGTAGTAAAGTGAAATTGGTTAGAAGCTTGCCGACCTTCGATGCACAAGAGTGCACCAAACGCCTTGCGGTAGATGCCCCAGAATACTATCACTAGGACATAATCGGACGCTATTGGCCATATACTCCTTCACTCTAATCCTGGGGACCAAGCTGTAATACTGCCGCGAATTGGAAGAGTAGTTCTAGCACCAATGATGTAAAGCAAAGCAGCCTAATGCATTACCAATGAATTCAGCAGCGCCCCAAATGCTTCCCGTAGGCTTCGACATGAAAGTTCACGCAGCCTTGATAATGTACAGAATCTCGAAGTACGGCCAACCTAACAGTAAACTAAATGCATTGTCTCCGCGGCACGTAAACCGAGTTCAGAATTTATCGACGAAATTTGACAAAAAGGTGGGACTAATGACAAATCTGTTTTACTGAAGGTTGGTGACTTTGTCTTAATACGATGTTAACGACCGCATGGACCGAAGTTCCTCGTTGGTCAACAAAGATCACTGATCATTCGGTTTAGGCCGTTAAAATGAGCTCAGAAACAGCTAAGAACCACTCTGAGTCTCCTGTGGTTTTGCCGATTGGACTTGTTTTTGACGTATATTAATGATGTAAATGCGCAGTCATATTGTGGTAGGGTCGCAGTCACCACTAAAACGGGAGCGAACGGTGCCGTTGGTTGCGGGTAAATCTTCCGAGGGAAGTAACGCCACAGAGGTTATCCAAAAAGGAATCGAACAAATAGATTCTGCCACAAAAGTGCGTCATGACGCGGTTCCGTACTGGAGCCAAAAATGCAGAACGTCGGAAGCGGTCGGACGGATACACATGCATCGCAGTCCCACGTGCCAGTGAGCAGCAGGACACAGAGACAAATCCGCCACTCGGTTGGAATACACCATGCAGCGGACGGAAAGTACGTACCAGTAACGCATCAATAGATTTTACTCCGGGAGCGGGAAGTCCGCCCACATTCAAACGAACTTGTCGACTGCCTGCCGGCTTGAAAGGGGGATTGGGTACCCCCGAAAACGGACAGCATTTATAACCCAGATAAAGTGGTCCCTTTGAGGACGGGGTTCCTATATATAATTACAAACAAACCGCTGGTTCTTATGCGGTTATCCAACATACCTTGACCTAACTGGTTTGCGGTTTGTGGGAAGCTATCATCTTTGTTGGGGTTTTGCGGGATTCTCTCCGCATATAAGTCAACGCGTGGAGATTTGCTAGTCCCGTAGTATCGTTCTTACTCTTCTATTTATACTGTGTAGACACCGTCCATTTATTTCGTTGAACGAAGTAAGCAGCCGAAGTCGTCCAGCTGTAGCACCCTTTCGGTGCCTAACTGCCATGCAAGCCGAAGGAAGCACGAGGGCTAGGATACTGTCAGGTTGCCCAAGCCTAGACAGAGGAAGTCGAACCACGGACCTTCCGGTCAGTAAATTCGCGCTCTAACCACTCAGCACTCTCGCCCCCAGTTTGCCTCCCCCCCAAAAAAAAAATTAGTTCCACTTGGTTAGCCGTGAAACGGGAGAGGGTCTGTTTTACCCTTGTCAGCAAATGTGATTGAAGTCTTTCAACCAAAATTACGGACGAACTGCAAGGCTTTTTAGTTAACATTTGTCGCGACCTTGAAATAGGTGACCTGTCATGTTTTTGAGAACCGAACTGGATTGGTTTCACTAACCACCATCGACGAAAATTCCTGTTTATTCACCATTTAATGATATAACTGTAACCTTACTTCTTCCATAGCTATCGTAGCCCTTCGTAAGCAATTAAACCAAGCTCTTCCTGACTGTTGGGCAATTTGTTATGGAGATTTTCTTTTTTGCTATGCTAAGTGTTTTACATAGTGTCCTTGATGAACTGGAACATTATAATATGGGTTACCATAGATCTGAACTGGCTGGACAAAAGCACTAGGGTGGTACAGGTGATTCAATGTCCGCCTTACCAAGGCAAGGCTAGCCATAAATTCCATTTGTTCACACAAATCAGGTGTTGCAGCGTTGAATTGCTGCTGGTCCCGCAAACCGCTATACATGGTTGTTTTCCGGATAATTTATGACTTTGGTTCTTTTCATTTGTTGCAATTCAGCACGCGGTGAGCGACTGCGTTTGATGGGACTTCCATGCTATTAGATGCTAGGTTCTTTGGGACGTGCTTAGAAGTCCTTGTAGGTAATCGTCTTTTGGTTCTTCCGACCTACGTGCTGCCGCAAGTACTCTGAAAAAGGTACACACAGAAGGAGGTAACCAAAGTGTCTGATCTGTCTAGACTGGTTCTCAATGGCACTGTCGTATTTTGTTGAGCACTACTGAAGTCGCAGCGTTGAATGCTCTTTTGAGAGTTTGACCCAACCGCTACCGCATCCGTTCGTCATTCTATTCCCCTTTGAACGGTAATGTGATGAGGATATCCTACCGTTTCTCTTTTTGTTCAGCAGCCTTTCCGTAGTTCATGATGAAGCTACCGGGAGAGCCGTTTTTTTGCACTATGGCTGGTAAGTTCTCAACTATCATTTCCAGAGTCCCATCAAAGCAAATTTTTCTAGCCCTTGTAAGCAGATCTTGCATGAAAGTTCGTTTATACGTTGTTAGCTCAGTGGTTAAGAGGCTAACTTACTGACTGGAAGTTCCCTGGTTTGAACCAAACCCCAGCATCTCGATTGCTCCTGCCTAGGTTTGGGTAACCTGGTGGTATATCAGCCCTCTTGGTTCCATCGGGTGGCATGGGAGCTCAGCACCGAAAGGGTGTTACAGATGAACGATATCAGAAAAATCTTTTGAAGTTTAGGTATTTTTCTGTCTGAATTGGTAGCCATACTTTCCGTTTATTAAGGAGTGAAACAAATCTATGGTATGAGGTTTTCTTGATAAGAACAGCCAGGCTAGCCAACGTTGAGCCCCTCACCAACACATATCATGATTTCCTACGGTGACAATCGAACATCTTTTTTTCGACTGCAGTTTCGTGAATATTGCACTATCAACAGGCGTATCGTTCGCATGTTTATAATTAGGAACTGTACTTCGTCATTAAAAACAGAGTAACTCAGGGAATGTAGTGTGAAATATCTAGGCCACCACATATGGAACTGCGCACCATGCAGAAGACGTGGAACGAATTAGACTAACGGTGTTTACATATTGTAAGAGAATTGTGGAGAGTTCAGCCAATGGGGAGACATCAAACTCTTGTGCGTGCCGCCTCATAGTGAAAGAAAGTCAGTAGATGATGAAGGAAAAATTTTGGTCTGCGGCGGAAAATAGATGTACAGACGAGAAGTCACACAAAAGCTGGGGTAAGGTTTTGTATCCTCTCACTCGTAGAGAACAAATACTGAATGAGAAAGGAGCTGTCTTTGACGACAATGTGCCGAAGATGATAGCCGAGCAGTTTCGGATTAAATATTGTCGCTGCATAAGGTCCGACGTGACACTGACGTTCGTTTTCCCCAGAAAAAGCCTCCTCTGCGTTCCATGGATGCCTCAAGGGCTCATCCTCAGTATGCTCAAACTCCGTTGAACTCCTGGCAGTTTACCACATACAATGCTTACATACTGCCCCGTAACTGTGTGAAGCAACATTCAGAAACATTCGGATGGTTTCTTACTCTGAAGTATTGCTTAGTTGAAAGTTTTGTTCGGACGGAGCGAGAGCCGAACAAAGTAACACATGATTGCCCAACTGAATGTATTGTCAGAAATCTATGAATTTCGTTGAATCACACAAGATTTATCAAATAATACCCTTAGTTGTAGCCGCTGTAGTAAATAGTAACAATCAATGTCTTAGTCAAATATAGCTGGATGTCCGACCCCCACTGCAAATCTCCGATAGTTCTGGATATCTGACAACAATAAAGCGCATAGTCCACCGAAAGGGCACGTGGATTGGGCAACGCACGCACAGGTGGGCTTCGGTAGCCTATGACTACATAGTTGTACTGAGCAGCGTTTGAAACCCCATGTGAATGATGGAGATTTCTGGAAGATACATTAGTGGCAAACGGGTATCCAGAACGGTTTACTCAAATATACATTAGGCAGAATTTACCCGTTGTAACTACTATTCACTTAGGCTTATTTACTTACATCTTCAAAAGAAATCGGTTAGTTACCAACCCTACACATGGAGCGATATGTGCGCCCAACCGACTCTACTGAGCTGCTCATCCCAAAATGAGTTCATTCAGTCGAGCAGTTCACATTCAGCCTAGTAATATTTGTTTGCCTGATAGTTCTATCATAAATGTGATTTGCCACTCCGCCTGTAGATGCGGTGACACTTACATGGGTATAACAAACCCATGTTTATCACCAAGACCGGCCGACCACCTGATAACGAAGCAGCTGAGAAGAGCCATGGCACAAAATCTGCCCGAGTAGTGAAGGAAAAATCTCGAACCGTCACAGAGGCATCTGATGCACAATGTCGGCTTGGTTTTTTTTAAACCTTGTCGAGCAGCTCTCTACCAATCTATTTAACACTGTTATTTTGGAAGTCTACTGTAGGTGTGAATGTAGGTATGTCTTATATAGTTGGTGATGTCGGACTACACACAGGTTCAAGCAACCGGAAAGCTTGACTCAGCAGGCTTGTCCACGCCATGATGAATGAACGCGACTGCCTGATTCTCGAGTCAATGCAGACCATAGTTGGAAAACACTGACTATGCGCTCGATACACTGCAGAAAGAGTACCGTCTAACAACGAATCTACTATACACTCCTCATACTCATGCGCACGACCTAAAACACTTCACTGGAAATGAACATGAGTAAGCTGTGTACTATAGTGAGCCTAATGAACAGATGAGTGAGAAGTGCTTCTCGTGCACTGCCTCTGCAATAGGCAGAATGAAACTGATTGCGGGAGATTGGATACAAAGTGCAGATAGAGACAAGCAAGTCTTGGTTTTAGTGGACAGACTGGCAATCAGCCTTAAAGGAACGTGTGTTGCAATGGTTGGGAAAATAATATGAACAGGGGATGAGGAACGCCAGTCTTCGGGTTACTGGGAAGATGAGATCATGGACTACCATCTGAACAACCTAGATTCGGAACCCACGTGGGTGCCTTAACCTTGGTCACAGGCCTCCTTCTTGATGCTTCATGACTAAAAACGTAAAAAAGAAACTTTAAGGAAATCCTGTTGGTTTGGGGCAGCACTTGAATACGGGGTCCTAACGCCCATCACATGTAATTGTTCGACGCACCCAATGGTGTCAACAACAGTATATTTTATCCCAAAAGTTTCCAAAGTTTGAATTTCTCCGTGAAGCTCTGATGAAACAGTAAACCAAATAAGTGAGTGTGCGAAAGTGTTCCATATTACATCCCAACCTGGAGAACGAATACAAGGTGATTTCAAACGATACCACGGTGACGGACATTGATAACTAGGACCCAAACCTCTACATACAGCACTCGATGGTATCAGAGAATAACGTTTATCTAGACCTCAATTCTTAACAAGATTCCAGAGAATGAATAGTGGGCAGACGAACCCTCCCCTGACAAGTGTCTTCTCACTGTTTTAGGGAGCTGTTGGCCCGTTTTGAGTTTTATACTCAGTGGTGAAACAACTTTTACTGTTTTCAGTCAATTGGAAAATGTTTGGGACCGATTGGGTAGTCATCGTTTCAGCGAGGTTTGGTAAACAATCGGTGGATTTATTGCTGGACAACGTTTCGCTTTTGACACAAAAGCTTCGTCAGGCCAAGTGAGTAAGTTACCAGGTAGATCGGGTTTTAAGGCAGTCATGGAACCAATCCGTGAGATTTCTTATGACTAGCCGAATTGATCAGTGCTGAATGTCAGTCTGATGTTCCCGTTTGTTGGTTAGTGGGGCTGACTAATCTCTACGATGAAGTTGTGTTCATGTCTACCCCGGATTTTGCGGCCTTCGTTTTTCTGCCTAGGACACCTTACTGGAATATTCCTCTTGGGGTCGTTCACAGAATTCCTTCGCCTGTGTTCGTCGAGGGATGTCGGGACAATTAGTTTGGGGTTGGGGTTGGTTAATTGGATCTTACTCTGCTTGGATTTTGTACTTTTAGACCCAGACCATTTTGCTGATAACTGCGCACCACCTCATGTCATCTCGGCTGATCTAAAACCGCTCTCCACACGCTTGCCAGTTCTACGCCCTCTACTGTATTCACGCTGGGATGCTTGGCGATTCCCACCGCCTCGGCCACCAGTCGCTGTGGTGTGAATCTTAACCCCCGTCTTAGAATGTCCACATTTTCCAAATCTATCCTGTGCCCAGTGTCTAGTGCATGGCCTGCCATTGCCGAATCTCGGTGGTCAGTTAATGGATCGCTTATGCTCACCGATTCTGGTGTGCAGTTCCCTGGCTGTCTGACCTATATAAACCTTCGTACAGTCGTTACATTTTATTTTTTATACACAGTTCCTAGTCCTATCAACCGGAAGGCGATCCTTCAACTGCACCAACACCCAGCGTAAAGTCTTTCGCTTCTGGAGTGCTACTCTAATGTTAGCCGTATTCAGCACCCTTCTAATGACTTCAGATGTCCCCGTTTTGTATGAAATGACTGCTGTTCCGATCCACTCCTTGTTGGGCCTTGGTGTTGGCACCAATACCCGTCTTAGTTGCCGCTTAATTAAACCCACTGGGTATCCGCTATGTTGAAGCCGTTTTTTTTACCTCCAGTTGTGCTGCTCTTCGGTCGACCTCCTCTGTACACAGTGCACTTACTCTCCTAAACATCGTTGAAACTATGCTAGCATATACTACTTTTGGATGTGCTGAGGATTGGTTTAAGACCGCACCACTATCTGTTGATTTCCGGTAGATAGTGGTTTTCAATTTCCCACCACTCTTATGTGTCATGCAGTCAAGGAAAGATAGCGTACCTGATGTGGCCTCTAGCTCCATGCTAAACTTAATGTGAGGGTCCAAAGTGTTAAGATATTGAAAGAATTCGTTTACCTTATCTCGCTTTATCACAACGAACGTATCATCTACGTAACGCCAGAAAACCCTTGGCGGATACTCGAATCCGTTTAAAGCTTTCTGTTCAAATTCTTCCATGTACATGTTGACCAAAATCGGGGATATTGGTGATCCCATCGCTAGACCTTGTTCTTGAGAGTATATAATTGAGTCAAAAACGAAATGACTTAGGTTTATGCATACTTTTATGCCTTCAACTATCCCGTCTACGGAGAGTTGCGTTCGTTCTTGCAGCGTTGTGTCTGCCAGTAAAAGCCCTCTCGCTACTTCCGCAGCATCCGCTTTAGGGATATTGGTATACATCGAGTTGACATCAAAACTAACAAGAACTTCGTCTAGCTCTAAGTGAAATCCAGCTACTTTTTTAGCAAAGTCATACGAATTTTGGATGTGTGTGGGTGACTTTCCGGCAAGTGATTTAGGGATACCTGCTAGAAATCTGGCCAGCTCATGTGGCGGTGAACCCATGCCATCCACTATTGGTCTTATGGGGACACCTTCCTTGTGAATTTTTGGTAACCCGTAAAGTCGTGGTTGGATTGCACTTTTTGGGTACAATCGATACCACTTGCCTTGCCCCAGATGGTTTATCGCCGATCTTAGATACCTACCAACTTCAACCTTACTCTTATTCATTATTGAAGTAATCGTCCCGATACTGATTTGTCGGTAAGGCCCATCAGCTACGTGCTGTCCAACTTTCTGCAGATAGTCACTCTTATTCACGACTACCGTGGCCTTACCTTTATTTGCCTTTGTAATTACCATACTGTCTACATGTTTTAATGTGTTTATGGCTCTTCGCTCTACTGGTGCAATGTTTGGAATCCCTGGTTGCTGGGACTTCAGGACTATGACTAATTGTACACTTAATTTCTCCTCTTCCATTGAAGGAAGCTTCTGAAAAACAGACTCAACACTAGGAATGATCTCTTCTGCCCTTATAACTCTTTTACTAACTACAAAATTCAATCCCTTCTCTAACAGACAACGTTCTTCGTCACTTAAGGGTCTATCTGATAAATTGACTACGCTGCAATAGCTAGCAGAGGGCTTACTCTTCTCTATTGTGTTACTAGAACAGCAAGTCGTGGAAAGCAATTTATCGAACTTACGTATTTGTTTTTCCTTGCACTGTTTACCTTGAGCTGATTTCACCTCCTTCGCTTTGATATCTAGTAGTTCGAATTCAGCAGGCGAGAATGCGGACTGAAGATCATGGTTCAGACAACATGCGCGGTGGCGGATATCAATTAAACGTTGGGTGGTTAAATGGATCCTCTGTTTGAGGAATGACTTGGCCGCTGAGGAAGCAATTCGGGCAGAAGCGGGGGGCGCATCCGGTGGCTTAACAACCAGAGATTTGGGAATTATGTTATGCTTCATGCATCTAATGTTGAAAAACGCGATGGTTCTCCCAGTTTGCCTCCAATCTTGCCAATCGAACATATTCACTTGACAGTTTTCGAACACATGGTCCGTAGATGTTTTCAATCAATTGGGAACATCAGACCGACACCCAGCACTGATCAAGTCGGCTAGTCATAAGAAATCTCACGGATTGGTTCCCTGATTGCCTTAAAACCCGATCTACCTGGTAACTTACTCACTTGGCCTGACGAAGCTTTTGTGTCAAAAACGAAACGTTGCCCAGCAATAAATCCACCGATTGTTTACCAAACCCCTCTGGAACTTTTACTGTTTTTGTCTCAGTTTACAGTCTCGTGACTACATTATATTGGTTAGTTATGCACAGCAAATGCAGGTCAATATAGGCAGTTCTATCAATAGGGGTAAATTTCACGTAGTTTACATTCTTCTGTAACTTCGTTTCTCAGATAAATTGTGGAGTTTCGCTGTGAATTTCTACGCCCTTTAGAGAACTCAAGGGACTTTAGAGATGGTATGCTATTCTCACTCAGCAAACTTTACCTCCGAAGAAAAGACGTCCTCCATATTGTGTACATCGCACGGAAAGTTCCGCTGATTCCATCGACAAAACGGCAAAATATATCATATTAAATAGGTTATATCTTCTGTCGGGAACGACGCTCTTGTATCCCGTTCCCAAAACTATGTCCGGAGGACAAATTGTCCTTCTCTCTCAAACCAACTTTTACTGGTAAAATCATAATGGGCTCCGTATGTACCAGCACACACCATAAGCCCAGAGAGGCACCCTATTTCCATGTACTCGTTTGATCAACTTGCAGACGTGAAATTATTTTGAACTATTTTTCTTTCTGAACTACTTTTAGTTTGTTGGTAGCATGGGGATATTGGGGTCATTCTCAATCGGGATTGCGTCCTGTAGTTGAAGCCAATCCATGTTGCAAAGCCGACGCACTGTACAGCTGTTGCATGCTTATTTGGAATCATCAACAGTGAAAAGCTCTGGGGCCTTTCAAACCCGCGACCTCCTGGATAGTAGCCGAGGCCTAAACCGTTCGGCGGTGAGGCAGCAGCGACACTGGTGCGTAATGTAACGCCGTCAGAAAACTCGTACCAGTGAGTTAGTCCCAGTGCTGGTCGGTCGCACGTGGCCGAACGGATTAGTTTTCGAATACTAGCCGGCAGGCTGCGATTACGTATCTCCATGGATATGCATAAGATATGCACCGTTGTTGATTCCCAATGGGGATGAAGCGGTTTTAGAGTCGATAGCGTCTATGAACATATGATTCGAGTTCCGCTGCTGTACCTGTCCGTGATAGTAATGAGGTATCCACTCTGTGGCAATATTTCACAGGTGGTCAAGTTTGTAGCTTCATATGTGTGAATGTGTACATATCCATGCAAGGTGTACCGGATGGCTAATAGTTTGATTGTTGAGACTGAGTAAATGAACCAATCTAAGCAGTTGCACTCGTGTTCCTGGTGCACCATTGCATGTGGTTGCTCTTAACGTTCTTTGAGACTGATAAAAAACCTATGCGTCAGCAGCTCTGCCTACATTTGTTTTATTGGATCTCTTGTAGCCACTTCAGTTTAGCCTTACGAAGAGTTCACGAGAGATGATTCTCTCCCATACAAGTGTATCTAGGTTCAAACGACGCATTGTGTTTACTGTCTTGAAGCCTGTTCATGTTCAATTCCGGTGGGTGTTTCACCGGAATGAGCATCAGGAGGGTATCACAGATACCTTGGTGTACGGCAGTCTTCTCTCAGTGTATCAGGCCGCTAGGACTGTTTTTAAACCGTACAGTGACTCCAGCTGCCTCACGCTTAAGGGCTTACTTTCAGGCGATATGGCATCGATAAGCCCCTTGAGCGGAGCGGCCTCGGCTTGTGAATTGGAATTGTCCGGATTAGTATGGGGGGAGGAGGCGCTGACGGTGTCCTATCGCCACCTCAGGCACAGGATCGAGATGAGGAGCCTACTGAAATAAGCCGATTCCTTGTACCGTGATGAAGACCGTGGCGGAGGAAATAATGATTATTTAGGCCAGGAAACGGCATTGTGTTTCGGGACCTACGCACTGCTGATGCTTCCCGACATAAATGAAACAAATGCAAGCTGTTTCTTAACCCTGCAGCGTAGACTAACTTATCTTCTCGGTTGAAATCGCTACCGAAATAGTTTGAACTCTAAACCTCCATGTCTTCCTAAAACAAGTGAAGGAAAGTACCAAAAGGAACCATCAATATATTGAGCAATTGCATCTCACCCAAACTGATGGTAACGTACGCACGGGTAGATTATGCATTATATGCAAAGAGCAGTGGGTGGATGCAATCTGTGGAGAATTGAGGAAAAGTGTCCGAATGAAAATAGTTCAATAAACCAGGAACAATAAAGGGGAAGGATACGGCATACATGTACGGTACCGGTTGGTGTGTGTTGTCTCAGCCCCACAAGAAGAGGAACGAGAATAGGTGTAGGATCTAGCGGGGTGAACGGAATGATTTCCATCACTAGCCATAATCGGAGGAAGGAAGTGAATAACACAGTGTTTTGACAAACTGGAATGTGGAGAGCTTAGCAAACTAGATAGGGAAAAAGTAATCGTGGCTTGCTGTTTTGCTCCAAGCATCAACATCCAAAAATTCCAGAATGTTTTTTGCTATACATCATCGAACTTTTCCGACGTTTTCGACGTTTCCTGAAAACAGAAAGAAGGCAATGCGCTTGAAAACTTTCGAAAAAGACGTTTCGGATAGGTAAGCTTGAACTGAGCCCAGCCACTCCCTTGTTCCAGCTATATGTTCCCCATTTTCCCGAGTTGATATCGCCCTAACATACTAACAGGTTTACTGAGGAAACTGTACTGATTTTATCTGTTTGCATCACCAATATGACTTACCATGTGTCAGCGAGGACCTGCTACGGGAAAGGATTTAAGTGCACTTTATCTATTACTAACGAGTAGTGGCAGTCACGAGATACGAGACGATGATCGGGAAATTATCTTCTGCAGAGGATGGCATTCCGCATATAATATATGACCAATGGTTGCGCTGAAGCACTGAAAACCAAAATAGTCTGACGATCGAATTTTGGACGATGACATTAATGAGTTGAACAGTCTTCAATAAAATGAAAAAAGATGTCATCTTAGGCCTTCGTCGAGCGGTAGTTAGAGACATTTGCTAAGATATTTTGAGGAAGCTATGTTCGTGCATCAGTTTCGGTGGTAACTTTAAGCGGTTCTAGTCACGCGCCGGAAAAATTAGAAGCAGTCCTAATATGTTTGGCTGAGGATGTGCTCGGTCAATACTTTGCTGAAAATTGGCTACAGGCTTCACCATTGACTTTTGTACTACAGACAGGATCAACATGTGGTGTAGAGCAAGCAGACTTGAAGTTGATCATCACGTTGGGCTGTGCCTCACCGAGCTGAACGTCTGCCATGCATATTTCGAAATTTGCAGCACGAGGGGATAGCTTTTCACTAAGTTCACAAATCTCTTGTTCAAACTGACACCCATTAGACAGTTCAAAACTCTTGCCTCACAGACATACTACAAACGAGCACCGATATTCAGTTCACTGGTTGCATTCGAAGAACTTGCCATGGAATTCGGTGTTTTGTTTTCATTGCCACTCGAGAAACATAGCAAGTCTCTGGTTTCCTATTCGAGATATCACTCGTATTCTAGCATTAAGCATAAACTGCATCTCAATATGTGCCTAGAAAAATTCACTCGACACAGAATCTCCAGTTTAGTATCCGAGCTAGTAGGTGCTGTCGTATCCTTAAGAAGCTGACATGGTGATGGAGAATGTAATGAGTACTGTGTGGAGTTGATACTGAGCCTTCCGCCAGTTCCATAGGCGATTAATTCGGGAAAGCTGTCTTTCTATGGAAGACCACCGATGCGCACAACCCCAACGCTGCACGTGCACGCATCTGAATAGCCCGAACATCAAGGGATGGCATGGTACCAAGCCCCTTCAACCCGGACCTGGAAACGTGGTGCTGTGCGCACATTCTCACGGTTCCGGGAATGAGGTCAGCTAACCGCAACAAGCTCACTGTGGCGAGGCCTGTTGAAAATCGATCGAGCGATAGATAATGTCCTCTGGATCGCATGACCGATGCGCACACGAACAGGGCTTGGTACTGTGCTGGTTGAAAGGACGACATGACAAGTGATACGACCGATGCGCCTGCAAGGGCCTCAAGACAAATTAATGCAGTGAGGGTCGTAGCTTACACCTCACATAACACCGGAAATGGAACAGATTCTTGCTCCGGTGCCATGCGTCCAAGACGAGTGGTCTTTCCAGCACTGTGTGATAGTGATGTGCGGAATTGCGTGTACTGGGAGCGTGGCCGCGCGTTGGTTTAATAGAACGCATGAGGTGGGACTAGTAAAGGAAATGTACGTCCCGGAAATGCTGGTGAACGATTGAGACAGTGACAGGGCAAGGTATTCCTCCGAACGAACCCTTTCTATGTGCGATTCCACAAGAGACAGATTAAAAATTCGAAATGAGACTACGTAAAACTGCGCAGAAGTCTAACACCCAGAACTGCGCACAACTTCGTACAGGAACGCTGAATTAGAACGCCATTACAAAAATGGCATTCGGAAAATTTGGAACGATGACAGATTTTCTTCGCTGATTTTTAGCTCACATGGTCACATTTTCACACTGTTAATTTAGATCAGTTTACAGATGGGTAGTGAGGCTTGCACATTTGGGTTTTGGGCCTGGCTGAGGCCGCGTCCGTACACATCTTCTCACGTCAAATATGAGGCTATGTTGGTTGTCTGAGCGGACATTCTGACACTTAGGCCATGACATCATTCTTTTTCGGACAATGTGATTCGCAAGCACTGTCCTTTGTGTCTCAATCTGTTTCTGGTAGCCTTACCACCTGGTGCAGCACTAAGCAATCCTATGGACGTTTAAAGTCAAGCCCGAAATGTGCGTACATCTGAAAGAAGCACTCGGAAATCGATGGATCGGGAGGAGAGGGATTTTTGTCTGGCAGGAATAACTTCCCATGGATTGTCTTCGTTAATATGTCTAAAACCGTGTACTTTAAAGAACAGGGCATGGAATTCTAGCGAGTGTGAAAATAACATCCAGAGAAGCTTAAAAAATGACGGCTAGTTGTTCTAGACGTATAGTTTTGTACAAGCAGAATGGGGAAAAGCATTATCAACATGTAACATCACTAAGATTGTGCAAACACCAGGATCGTACATCACATCAGCAAGATATCCTTTTTATAACGATTTTGGGACAAACGCGTTTGAAATAAGCTTCACGAGAAGCCAAGAGAATGTTCATTCCATTTACTTTGAGTGGCCACGCAAGTTGAAAGACAAGATGCCTAAATTGTCAATTCCATAATAAAATTAGGTGCGTGATTGGTGCTTCACTGCGGTTAATCAGTTTACTAGTTGGACTAAATTTTTTTTGATCGTTAACTGTATTAGTCCTAGCAACTGGGCATTGTCTGGGCAACAGAAAACTCACAAGCAAGTTGTTTATGTTAGGCCAGATTGTCATCCCTTTGTCTGTCCCTATGAGAGACAAAATCTTCAACAACATAACTGCGGGCCCTCTAATCATAACTTGATTCTCCAGGCTCTATCGATTATAGTGTGGAAAACGATAATTAGGTTCCACTTTGCTTTGTTTTTGTGTCCCTATTCACCTTAGGACATTCAACTTTCAGGACGTCACTGAAGCAATTTCTGTCTACTGAACTTACTATCAGTATCGATTTGGTACACACAAAACGCATACACGCATGCTGGGGAATACGCAACACCCATTAGATCGTTTCATTGATCCAAACGATGGGATGTAATTCAGGTGGATTTGGCATCCGCGATGAATGAAATATCCCCGTTCTTGATTATTAAGCATGGGCGACCTATGTTCCAGATTTGAGACCAATATTAGTGCATTTGAGTCGATTGAGGGGTATTATCCTCATTCTTGTTGTCGTTGGCGGATAGAGAAATCACTCACGCCCAGAGCGGTGTTGGATTAAGCGCCAGGATGCATTGTAGCGGTTACTTGATCGGTTTCCTGGCTAAACTTCCCGACCAAAGGATTACTGTAAAGGCTGTATGGCATTATTAGGTGGAAGGACTTGAGAGGAGCGAGTAAACCTGTTCGCGTTGGAGTGTGAGGTACGTCCAAAGACTGCTCCAAGGCCCCTCGTATTCGAAGCATGAAAGTTGGGAAGACCCCTAAACGACAGAAAGGCGCATGGAATGGAAGAAAATCATGCTCAGTGACGACAAACTGTGCGAGCTGAGCAGACAAAATGTTTACACAATGGGAAATTGAAGAGGGGACGCACAGTGGCTGAAGTGGGAACTGAAAACTTTTATGGTTTGATTGTTTCAAGTGAATTCATTCATCATTACATGTTATTAGGGAAGCTGTAAAAACTTTGGAAAGGTGTGTATTGGTATGTGAGGCTGTATTCAACGCTGACTAGCTTGAATACGGTTCACCGCGGTAATTTTCCGAGTCGGAGTTTCCTTATTTAACTGCATGAGCTGAGACAGCTAATGGACTGCGTACACTGAATGCCAGACAGGCAGATTACATTCTAACAGCATTACGTGAATTTTGTGGGTTGGTTGGCATCCACTATGGATAAAATACACGAAGACGAATGTGCTACTGTCTTTTAGCTGAAAATTCAGAGAAATAAGGCCTGTGGGGTAAACTCATGGGCAACTGTTTAAACCCAACGGATGGCACAAGCATGGTGGTATTACAGTGACAACTGGCACTGCAATAAAAATATGTTATAATCCACCAACCCATCTGCGTTTCAACGTAATACCGCAAGTCCACTGCACAATGCCATAAAAGCATACACGCTTGGAGCCGCCCAAGACGAACCACTTTGATTGCAATGGAGAACATGGTGGCACAAATGCAGCAGTGGCCTACTTTCATTGTTAGAAATTTGAGTAAACTAATATCAACTTGCCAGTTGGCCGTATGAAAGCACTGGTGTCCCGCAAGTCCGTTCCTGCTTACACAGACACGTGGTCAGGCTGATGCAAATAACTTCCGAAAATGGATAAAGGATGTTTTTCGATCGCATACAACAAAACGATCCTTCCAGCTTAGCAAAGATGCGACAGTGGTCTTAATGCCGTGCTGATTCAAATTTAGCCTTTTATGTTGAAAGTGGCGTTAGGGGTTTACTGTGTGAATGCGCATGAGTTAAACACTTTCGAGTCAATCATGATCCGAAATACTCAGGAACAGTCCGCAATGACTTCTGTGGTCACTTTAGAGAACGATCAGTTTTGGCTGCTCTTGTAAATCAGTGCTAAGGACAAACTGTTCCTCGGCTTAAATTAAACATCCGGATAGCTGTTGTCCAGGCTTTGTACAACTATCAGTAGGCGAATGAAGCACTTGACTTCATTGCTAAAACAACGCTTCGCGAACCTAGTCTCTCAAGCGAGGCTAATCTTCATCCAACAGCTTCCAGACTGATGCTGATAACATATCAGCCTGTTTTAGTTATTTTTTTCAATCTGCCTCATATAAAACCTCATTTTGATTAACAAAACATCCTACTGATTTAAAAAAAAGTGGGAAGAAAAAACCACAAGTCAGTGAAACACATGCCCACTAGCCTTTTGTTTGCACAAGAGCGTCCGTCAATAACAACTGGCCATGATATCCTCAGAAATCGACTGGATTATCATTCTACACTCGTTCATGACATTCGACTGTAGCTTTGGAACCTATTTGATCTATTCCTCCAGACAAGCCGCTTCAAACAGCTCCAAAAGGAAAATACAAAGAAGTTCAGTTTCGGCAATTCGAATGGCCAGTGAGACGGCCCCACCTTTCCCCTAATGTTTCACCTAGTTATTTGCGTACATTCTTGATGTAGTGTGAAGGAGCGCCACCCTGTTGGAACCAAACAGCATTGGTTAGATTTAACTTTTCCATCTGTGGAATCTCTTGGTGTTGAAGCAGATGTTTGCTACAGCTACAGCGAACAAAAATTAGACGTCAACGACAGCACTCACCATTAGCGTAATCGAAAAATGATTTCTGTATCAAGAATGCCAGCCCAAAGCATCAGATGAGCCATTTGTTGAGGGCCGCAAGGACTGTAGGGATGAGGGTTTTATCTAGCCCAATACCAAGTTTTGTAAAATCTGACACTCAGATGGAAAATGGGCCTCGTCGGTAAAAAGGGTGAGAAACACACATTTGTGATTTAAAAACCAATTTCAAGAAGTCTGTCCATTCCCCGAATCATCACGATGCAATTTTTGGACCCGGAGACCGAAAAGCCTGTGAATTTGGTGATCCATTATTACCTCGAGGTGCAGCAATTCTGAGCAATTCTTCATAAGCTGCGTTCGGAATTTCCATCCAATTCTCAGAGAACTTCGTACACACTAATCACTGGTGGGAATGTCTGCATGTCCTCTTCATGCCGTCTACGCTGTCAGTGCTTCGGTATTACACCATACGTTCCCGAAGTTGCCTGCTCGTTTTGGGCCGTATACCAGCGGCAATTGTATTGAACCGACGCACAGACCTCATTAGAACTACACTTTCCATACACCATCACTGCCTGAACCCACCGGTCGTGTGCTAGGTAAACCAAGCCACCGTAGAGTAAACGCCGGGGTTAGAGCTTCCATTTTCAATGTCGCACGAGGCGTAGGCCACGACAAACACCGCGTCAGTTTGTCTTGATATCCTTACGTATCGTCACTTCTGCCTTGTCGTCCGTCTAAGCAGCACAATGCCAAGCTGTGTTCGGATGTGCAGCCGCCATGCCAACCAGAGAACACTTGCTGTCGGCCGACCGAGTTTCAGCAGGCCTCGCCACACTGTGTTTGGTGCGGTTAGCTGACCGTGCTTCCGGACTCGTGAGCATGTGGGCGCAAAGTCACGTTACCAGGTTCACATTGAACAGGCTTGCTGCTTTGGGTTATTCAGATGCACACAGTGTGGCGTCTGAGTTACTCACGTCGATGATTCCCCTAGAAAAGACGGAGACCCCCGGGCCGATCGCGAGTCTACCAGTTGTTTATATTGTAGCTGGTCGGGGGCCTGTACCGGCGGTCTCTAACCCATCGAAAATATCAAACCCAAATGAGGTGTCTTGTCAGTCGGGAATGTACAGGCAAACAAGAAAGAACACAGTGATTGGTTGACCGGACAGGATTTCCACTCAAAGGGATGCCATGTTTAATCGGCCTGTATTCTATTCGATTACTTTTGGTTGGCTCTGTGGCCACCTGTGGAGCTTTTCCACCAGCTTCGGAAGTTACAGCAACTCTAGGTTTTCCGTGTGAAACCGCTCGTCTGGTTGGATGTGTCCTGGTGGCGACAGTTCTGACTAGGCTAGAGTACATTTGAGCCGGCGCCCATTGGTTTCTGGCTGGCTACACATCCCTCATTTGTGGCCAATCCAATTCCTCCAGCTTGTCCACGTCTACCTGAAGTGACTGGCTACAAGACTCCCTTTACTCCAAGCTCACAGCTGATGGATACGTCGGTGGCGATTGTAGGTTAAACTGTGGTAGTGTAATATGAGACCAGTCTGAGTAAGCTTTTTACCTTTCATAGAATAATAAAGACTTTTCTGCGATCAACTGCTTTATTCGGGCTTGCAAAATTGACGTGCTGTTTTCAAGACATCCTGCAAAAATCCAGCACATGTTCCCACCGAAATTATATGAACTAGTGTGAGAAAATACCACTGACATATTCATGTGACCTAACAGGAACTTAGGAACTAGCAAACCAATGAAACGGATTCCCTTTTTAGGTGCATTCATTCGGATAAGTTTAATTTTGTTCCAGTATCAGTATTAACTGCTAACTTACCGCACCAAGGGTTTCCTATACAGATCACAAAAAGGTTAGATGGCCATCCAGTATATTTAAACGTGCATCTATGCCTACGATCCGAGGAAACTGTAGGACATTATTATGAATTAAATTGGTTTATTAGGAGGAATGAGGTCAGGTCCCGAAAAACTCAGCGTTCACTCCCTAGAGGGAATTACCATGTGGTAGTATGCCGGGAGACGGTCACACGACCCTTCGGTTTGCTGTTGTAGGCATCAAATTAAAATCGAAGGTGTATTACTCGATCTAACCGACTGGTGACATCGTTCTTACTGCCTAACCATGGCTGCACGCACTGAAGCGTGAACGTGACCGGGAAAAAGGTTCCAATGGGAAGAGCAACCAATATATCAGAACGTGCAGACACCGGTCCATGAAACCGTCTCCATGGGTCCCGGCAACAAGTTTCACTATATATTTGGCGTTGGCAAACTGCGACTAGGCTTATAAGTTAAAACACTGGCTATACCATGCTTATATGTAAATTAGAAATATTTTAGTGGAGAGAGAATACGGAAGCGTAGATTTCAACGCTTACCAAATGAACATCTAGCAGCGCTTGTTTGGCCAAGAAACGCTCGCGTTGAATCCGCTCTTCCAGGCTGCTTGGAACATCAGGAATGAGGAAGTCGAATAAATCGGCCAACAGAAATGCCACGTGCTGAAAAAGTAGGGTGGAGAAGACAGTGCGATAGCGGTTGCTTTAGGATGTACAAGACTGGGCATTAGCTAACATTGCAAGAGTGGATATGAGGCAATCACTTCCGCGGATTTGTTGTTCTCGTCCTTATTGGGAAGCATGAAACGTATGCCTCATACGTATCCCCAATCTAATTCGGAGAGGGAAAACTTTGATGTGTGATTAGTATGACCTGAAACCGTGGACGACTGACCGCCTTATGCACTCGAAACCGCAAATGTGCTTCAAATCAACTGGCTACAGCACCTATAACGGCAGAAAAGTTTCAAACGGCTCAGTAAACCTCAACAGGAGGTCGTGCTACAGGTTTTGTGGTGACTGCTGTATTTCATGAACTTACATCTTAGATCTACAGACACCTCACAGCACAGGTCAATCATGAAACATACCGAATGACTGGTTAGCAATTTCTCACCATAAGGAAAAAAAGATTGATGTAAGCAAATAAAGAACCAACGTACTTCAAAAACAATGACGAAAATCAATCGAAGAGCCAGTAGACGCCAATAGAACATCGTGTACTCCCCTTGCGGATCGCGAAAAGCAGTATATCTGCGAGGGTTAAATGTAAAAAATTCTCAGCATAATTGGGCGGTTTTTAAACAATGCAGAGCGAAGTGTAGCAACAATGAAAAGTCCAAAAAGCCCCTCAGAACGCTGTCAAAAGAAGTTTTGAACGTTGCATCCCTCATCAGTTTGGTTGAAACCACAAGCCTCCTAAAATCCACATTACAAATTCTATTTATGTGTTCTGTGAAACTATCGGGTGAGGGGGTGCATTTACTTAATTCGGGTTCTTTTAGGACCTTTTCAGAATAAAGCACAGTACACAGCTAAATGCCGATGAACCAAAACTCGGGATTGGGATTACAGCTCCTGGCGGAGGGTTCCCATACATTTACTAAACAGAAAATGTATATCCCTCAATGGTAGAGTAGCCCACCGATAAACGACTCATCTGAGACAGCTAGACAGCCAGCCAATATTGACAATTCAGGGGAACGAACGGTCTGCTAACCCAAATAACTGTGACAACCATGGAAATTCGAGCATAGCTATTTGTCAAGGAGTTGCCTTTATAAGAATTCATCAGGTAGTTTCGTTATGAATGTGTACAGAGTGCCCCGATGCGCATCATTATTCGATTCTACACCGCACATACTGAGCTTTACGTAGAATGTCCGTAGAATGTAAGTAGAATGCTCCTATACTCTAATCCTGCACAGCTACTCCAGTATATGGATCAAGTGTATTGCCTCCTTTGAGAGCCTCAAAGACCACGACAGCAAAGATAAAACTTTTGTTGAAAAACAAACAAACAATATGCTGCATGTTTCAAAACACGGGGCAAGACAAACTCATAAGGGTTCAATAAACGGAGCTCGTAAATTTCTTGCTTCCATCCGTACGTAAAACCCTACCCCCCATAGAGGAACCCCCAGGTTTAGAATCCATGTTCTAAATAGTACCTGGCTCTGTTCACTCATCACTACAAGGTGCTTGGTAGATTCGACTTTCAGGATTATCTAGGCTTCGCAGATGAATGTTTTAACCAATCATGATCTCACCAAACCACATGTAATGTAAAGTCACTGAAACCAAAACTGCTCCGGGCAATTGATTGTCTGAAAGCAACATCCGGTGTCAGCAAAACATAACAGGATAGATCGAAGTTTTCCAGCGCATGAAAAACCTGCACATTAAGAAAACCATGCACGGAACCATTGGTGATGGATTCTCTGATTGGTTCACGAACGTCCTCAGGAAAACTGCACCGATTCCACAATGGCGTTTGAAAGCATACCCTGCTTTCGTGCCACTTATGAGTCAACTCGGGTTAGGTATAAAATAACAGCGATAGCGTTTGCTTGTGTTGCTGTTCTCTCTAGGCCTACGAATATCAGCCTGCAATACAGAAGCTCATGAGTGATGCTTTAGGGGCACTACAGTCAGCACTCGAAAGGACCATGACAACCAGATGCTTCGTAGGCAATCATGGTCGAATGGAGACAACTGTTAGATTTACTTCACTACATTGGCCAACTTTCCAACCAATAGAGAAGCACTGCTTGAGCTGACGCGTTGTACATCCCTCTCTTCGAGCTGATACCCTGCCGTCAAGCAGACGGAAGGTTTTTCAATGAAGATTTCATCGTGTAAATGGAACCAATCTACGCTGGAAGCCGAGAAACACTGTACAACTGTTCCATCGCTATCGAGAATAGTCAACAGTGCGCATCCCAAGAAACTTCAGGGGGCCTGGAACTCGCACCTTCCCGGCTATTAGTTTAACACTTACCCGTTCGGTCACGAAAGGCTGATCAGCAGTGATTAACTCGCACTTAGACAGGATATAGTGCCAATCATCCTTTAATCGGGTAACGAGCCGGTCAACACGTGACCAGATGAGTTGGTTTCCGTGATTGAAGAATGAGTGGCTCTATATACTGTCCAAGTGCGACTTAATTACAATGCTGATTAGAGGCTCGTGGCCGAACAGTCAAGTGTTCAGTCTACTAGCAGGGAGGTCGCAGGTTCGAAACTACCAAGAGTTTCATGAGAAGTGCACTATTGTTTGAGGAACCTAAATAAGGATGAAACAACTCTACGGTGCTTCTCGGCTTTTCGGCATTGATTGGTTTTACTTACTACACGAAACTTAAATTAGAAATTCCCAAACCTCCTCAGATTACCATCAACTGGCAGAATAGTCAATCTCTTGTCCAACCGACCACCACATGAGCAAAAAAGCGGATCACACTTCGAAAGTGAAACAGTGAGGTAGCTCACCTCCGGTCATCGTCTCATTCGTGTTAGTAGTGAGTCGCGTTAGGCTATGAAAGATAAAAGGACCATCAGTAATTCAATGGACGGACAGAAATATTCTCAGGGTCGTGGTACAATTGTGTTGTTCACATGTTTATAGCCATAGATATGTGGTCGGACTCAAAGATCGAATTGTTCGCCTGGTGCGCGGCTATTATGCAAAACAGAGGTTGTTCAACTCCAGAGGTGAGCAGTTGTAATTGGGTTCAAAACACCGACTTCCAGGTTGCTATTTCGCACCTTAAACACTGAGCGTCGATTAGATCGAAAAATCCTAGGAAGCACTGGGACAATCCATTGGTGAATTCGCACTCTCTTCAGTCGCTTATGGAAGGGTGAGTGGATGCGTAACTGTTTCGGATGTGCTGTACGATTTGACGCTCATCGTTGTACCTGTATGTACGTGAAAGTGGATCGCATGTTCCAGATGTGATCGGAGCATGTCTCGTTGTTTATTTTAATGCGCTGTTAAAGAACTGCATTAAAGTGGGGGGGGACTGTCACGCTAGATACTTTGTACTTCTAAATTGTGGGGCTCCATGTGCCCGTCATGCACTTCAACTGAACGTTTCAATCGAGGCTGCTCTGCGCTTTTGCATTGTGCCACCCAGTTCAAGTTTCCCTGTGGGATACGGTATAAAGTATATTGCGTACATGTGTGTTGTCGAGCGTGAGGACCGTATTCACTGATTCTCCGATCAGCTGTAGACCGAGGTATAATAACTAGGTTCGTCAGAGAATTGAATCGACGCAGCTTGAGTGGTCTAATCAAACATTTATCCCCTTGAGCGTTGCTTTTTGGAGATCAATGAAGCATGCGATGCCATCGACTGACAACGACAGGTAGAAAGCTGACACACTCAATTCTCATCGGGTCATTTCAGTAGAAGTTCGATAAGGTACTTACAGAGTTGAGTCCCTGTTCACAAATAAAATGGCCACGTTTTGCTCTACACCGCATCGGATTGTAATCTAGAAGCCCTCAAATACTAAAGAAGAGTCACACAGGACGACCAGAAACTTCATTGGAATAATTGGTTGAGGGATAGATTCAGCATGGTTTATTACACGGCCTGGCAGGGTCAACAAAGACCTCGACTAATGTGGTGGAATGAGGTCAACAATTATGTGCCTGATCAAATTCCCGTAGATTCCAATAGTGAACAGCGTGCATGCATTTTTTTCGACGATCACTGTACGTTCTGGTTAAGTCACAATTATTTCATTTGTCAAACAATTTTGAGGGCCTTTATTAAGTTAATTTCATGAGAGGTTACTTTTATCGGGGCTGTAGAGAGTACGAACGTTCTGCTACGTTTGGATAAACTAAACAGTACCGATCGAAAGCATGAAAACATGAAAAAATGACTGACTCACTGGCAAGGTAATTTGGTCGTGTTATCTGGAGCCCAGGCGAGTGTGAAATTTGTGAAACCCACAAGGTCGTCGCGTATTTCATACTTGTAAAGTAGTTTGGGTAGGAAGTTTGAGGTGAACGCAATGATGAAGGCCTGCAATGAGTTGAAATCAGTTAAAGAGGTTAAACAGCTTCAGAATTGAAAACGTGCGTGTGGCATCCTCACTAAAGCAGGAAAGACCGAAACCGAGTAGAGATAAATTCAGTAACAAACTTGCCTACAGTCTGGAGGAGATATTAAAAAGAATGCCAGATAAGTTGCATAGTTAACACAAAAACCGCTGACAGGCCAACGGTGAACTCATACGAATACATTTAATATATCCAGCAATAGCCCAGCAATAAGTTCCGTCCAGTATGCGCACTATGTCACATAGACTTGTATATTTGGTCAGTCTTACAAAAGATGACCTGGTATACGACACGGATTATGACTGTGTCTTTATTCTGCTTTCAGTTATTGTTCGGGGTCGCATTTTGCGTGGTTGCTATAAGCTAAAGTTTTTTCCAATTTTTCCGTTAATGTTGGGAAACGAAATTCCATAAAATAGACTATAAGACGTTTCATTTGTGATTGCAGCCAGTAACTGCTGGACAGCATAGTAAATACGTGGAATGTGGAATATGTGCCAAATATTTCAAGGACTGAACCTGTAGGCAATGCTCCAGTGATTGTGGATGATGTACCTGAAGGATCAACATGAAAATTCATTATTCCTCTGTGCTCAAAACTACTGTCAAGTCGATCGACTTTCGATCAGTGAGAAGTGAAGTCTATTGATTGAACTTCAGAAAGAATTTGGCCTTCACCTATATCAGGTAGAACAAGCTACATGAGGAGTCGGAGATATGGAAGGTACTGATCACGAACTAACAAGGACTGACCGATTGCTACAGATTTATCGTATTTAACACTGTGGATACTTTTACGGTACTTATCCTGTATAAACTTGATTAAAGAATGAAACGTCAAAAGTGGTTTTTGAATTTGTTCAAAGCTGCACTTATTCACTTTGACCAGTAGTGTTAATACGCCGTTCCGTGATAGCTGAATGTCAAGCGACGGATAGAGTGGTGGTGGTGGCTAGAGAAGGTGGGGCAGAGGGCATGAAAACAATTCACGTAAAGAGACAAAGCTTCAGAAGAATCAAAGATATGGTGTTCCCCCCTCATCACGAAGTATTTTCAATACAATGTTTTCCATGTGAAAGGTAATGACTAAAAACCACCTTTCACGAATTCTCCAATCGAATAAATAGAAATCAGTTCTGTCAGATGCAGGTAAGTTAAGTTGGTATCAACCGAAGGCTCGAATGAATTCCAGCTGATATTTTTCAGCCGTTTTTATTGCACAAAGACCACCTCATGATGCAGGTAAGACGATATTCGAGGTTTAGAAGTAATTTTCTTGACACCAGGATTAATATCGAAGGGTTTTACCAACCTACCGAGTAGTAGGATTTGAAGTCATCCAAGTGTTTTCAACGGTTTTTATTGTAGTATTGGGGTTGAATGTTCAAGCTGTCCGAAATCCTTCTAACTGGGACCTATTTAGCATGCCAATGCTGTAACACGGGGAACGCCCGGCTTCTGATACATGGATATTTTTGATACCTAGCGAGTTTTAGAGGGAACAGCAAAAGAGAACAATCTTATGTGGAGCGTGATGTGGGCGTTCGTGATATGCATTGCGGCTTCTTGCTTTTGGCGACTGCATACGAGGCTTAGGTTGGAACAAAACCAAATGAATTTATAACAATTGAATTATGTCGTGAGAAAGTGCACCGACATGCCTAGTGAAATCAGTCGCTAAACGTGACGGTCGACTGATCGACTTTAGTCAACGGTTCAGATAATTGCTATTATGCTGTGTTCATTTGGGTGGCACTCAAAAAGTGTTTCCCATATATCTTTTGAGGCTATTTCCTGGACCGAAAGGAAAACTTCGTGCCCGGGAGGATGCTTCCAGTCCGGGGAGGGGGTAATATACTACAAAATCTATATATGTTTTTTAAGTATGATGTGAAAGCAAAACCCATTGCATTTCCATGAGTGATAACCAAATGAAAATGACTGTGAGAATCTAGTTGAACAAACCCCATAGGGTACATTTTTTACATAGGTAGGATCGATGGATTATTCGCTAAGTAAATTCCCAATTTTTTAACAGTTAAAAAACAGGGCAGAGAAGAGATAGAGACTTGGGCTTGTAAATGTCAGCTTTTCTCTGTTTCCTTGGTTTATCAGCGGGTTTAGATCCATGAAACATAAAACTAGGCTAGAATACGTTTTGTTCTAGTTTCAGCCAAACAGAGCTCAAATTTCGCCGTTTTTTCAGGCCTGTTATTCTTTTCGCACCATTCTGTGGCAGCTTTTGCGTCACACGATACTGTTCAGCATGGCCAGATCTGTCTCCGTTCAAAACATACCTTCCAATCCCCAACATATCACGTGGTCTTGGGAAATGGCAACTGATTGGTGCTCACGCTCTCACAGATGAGCACAAGGAAGAACTCAGCTGTTAATCAAACTTGTACGCGCATGCTGACTAGGTACATTATCTTTGAACCCGGAATTGTCTGTGATCAAGAACAACCTCTCATAATTTATGGAGAAACTTTCTGCGTTGTTCCCCATGAGACACCTGATGGATCGAGATCACTATTTAGGAAGTCAGTATCTTTTTCTTTCCTCCGTGAATAATTAAGTAAGCAAATTACCAGAAAAAAAGCTCATACACACCAGCGAAACCAGGCTGAGCACTGTGCGCATTGTTTGAAATGAGTTTGTGAAAAAGTCCTATTTTCCCGTTTAAGTCTTGAATTTTGACGCTCAGTCATTGGGCAGGAACTGTTAAATACGAACATCTTTTAGCCTTAAGGACAGCGTCCCGAGAAATGAATTAAAAGTGCCAAATCATGATAACGAATCGTCTTAAAACAGTTTGTCTAACATGGTGTATGAGTGGTAAGTAAAATCTGACTTTCTCTGGTGCTACAGATGGAATTCGAGGTTCCCGCTTTTGAAATTCCGTGAGATTTCAGTACTCAAAACATGGACTTTTACAAGGTTTACATGCTTTTTTACAGGCTGGCCGGCCCCAAGCGGTTGCGAAAAGAGTTGCCACATTGCAAGTAGTCTTGCCTCATCAATGGGCTAATTTTGAACTCTGATGAGTCAAATATGAAGGCGAGAGGGTCAAGTGAAATGTCAATGCAGCCAAACTAAACGTGATCGAAGACTGGCGGTGGTGTGCGAAGGACGAAAAAAATACACTTAGTTTCAAGACTGCAACCCTTAGTGAACGATAATCACCAAGGACGTAAGGACCACTTAAGGATCCTAAAGATGCACATATTAACAACACGAGAATATGGCCTATTCATGGCACGCAGTCGGATTGAAATAATGAATGGTTCTGATCCGACTAAGCTTCTCACACTCTTGAAGACGTTTCTACCTTCGCTTCCCATACTCCCAGCTTATTGCGAGAGGTCGCCTACGGGGAACTCAATTTATCTTTCCAATCCACAGTGCTTCATCTATTCTTCTACCTTCCCACAAGAGAGGTGACAGATCTGTTTGTGATAACGGAAGGGCTGAAATGACCAAATCTTCGCTCTACGCCGTGTGCTAGAACGACAAAAATATCTTCAAATAGCTGTCACCTGCTTCACCGACCTCCGGTCAGTCTGTTGTTTGAGCGCTTTTACTTTGTCATTGTGAAACCCGGACAATGGGTGTATCAAGCACTCGCGAGATGGAGTCTCTCTTGTATTGGTGTATGAGAAATACTTTCAGAACATGTCCCTAAGACCGTGTGTGAAGAGGTACGCCGTCGATGCTGTGGCACTGCTTGACTCGAACAGCAGAACGTCCACGCCGATGGTCTGGCCACTTTCTTCACCGCCCACATACGGACATCTGTAGAGCAGTTCCCGCTCCTAATCCGCGTCACTCCGAGTTGGTCGGCTGAAAATCTGGACCAACAATGTTAAGTCCAGTTTTGAACGTCTGTGCTCACAGGCTGTCTAAAACTCATGCTACTGGGACCAAAACTAGATCGATATCTACGACAGCCTAACCGCCAATCGCCATTCTTGGGTAGCTTTAAATTGAGATGTTCAAGAAGCCAGCTCATCATCACGAGAGAGATAGCCGAAATAAAGTAGAAAGTGAAGACGGATAGCGAAACTCTGACAAATCGGAATTCTGACCAGTTAGGGGCTGCACCGGCATATTCACACTCCATTAGGCGTTAATGTACTGCCATATGTAGAGTAGACCGACAATCTGGGTGTTACTTGACTTCAAAGGTATGTTCGATTCTGCCAGTTGATCAGTTCCTCTAAGTTCTAGATATTCAACACTCTTGTGTGCCCATGATTGTCACATGTTAGCGGAACTTTTACAATGCCGTCAGCACCCATAGTATAGATTACAATGAGCTTGGGAAAGACCACGAAGACGCATTCGTATAACAACGAAAAAACAATGGCAATTATTGGGAAGGCGATCATTACTGAGCTGTTTCGTGTTATTTCACAGTAACCCTAAGCTCTTCTAACTGCATTCGACATTGCAACCATGAAATGTTCCAACCATGGATGTCGCTGTGTACACACCCAAAACTAAGTCACGTCCGGTCCAATTCACTCATGTAACAGACCAGTCTGCCAGCTGCGATAATGAATCTGGGCGAAGGATATCGTGTTGTTTCCACTTAGCACTAAATCAGGCATTTGGGGAGCCAGAAAATGTCCTTTTTGTGGAATCCGCTTTCATAAGTCACTACGACGGAAACACTCTGCACCGCCTAAATTATTTTCTGGACACGGTTGTGTACCGGGAGACTGTACTGTACCGAAAAGGAAGAATCCGAAAGTGTTCTCCAACGAGTGTTTTCTCGCCTATTTTAGCTCCCGTTTGATGACATCTTAGTAAAATCTCTGTATACCAAGGAGCTTTTTGGGTTCTGGAAAACAGTTTCGCCTTTGTTTGAAATGAATTCCCCAGATATTAGATTGATACCGATTAATGGGTATACAGAGACAGTCCGTGTTAACTCACGTTCGAAATGACAGCCAATCGAACGAGAATATCCAAAATTCGAAACCAGACCCCGATATTCTGAGCTCGCTCAGCTAATGGACGTTGAGTTTCACAAACCAACTTGTTTGCATCCAGGCGAATCTCTATCCAGTTATTGAGTAGTGCAAAAAATGGAGCCAATGGGAATGCTGCGACGAAAATTGTGATGAAACCGAATTGGAGCACTGAAAAGAAAAGAAAAACTTGTTAGTTAGTTGAAGGCTCAATGGATTATCTTAACACCTGAGCTTCTACCGCCACACAGCACCCGTGACCAATTGCAATGAACAAAAAGGACAAAAAGGACAACAATGACTTCCCAAATTTGTGAAACTCTTCGAACTATGAGAGCTGTGCTCCTTCAAAAACGTCTCAGCGAAATACACTCGTTGGCAAATTACAGCGGTGGTGTTAAGAGACTCGGCTATATCTGTCGCTTATAATGTGACGCTTTTTATCTGAATGTTAGGAACGTTGCTGGGAACGATTGTGAACTGATTCGTATTTCGTCACTCTATGGATATGAGGGACTGCTGGAGTCTTAAAGATAGGACCCTATCCCAGGATCTCTCGGCTGCTCTCAATCCGTACTATGTCTAAGCGACAAACCTAAACCATGCCAAAACAAAACATTTTTCATAGTGTTTGAAGAATGTTACCTCTCACCCATTTGTTTGTATGTACGGTAAGATAGCATAATAAACCGTATACCTCATGGACTTTTCAATATTTCGCAGGACCTGTCTAGGTGAATGAGTCAAAAATACCACACGGTACCCATATATTTTCTTCCTTAGTCCAAACTGTACTTTCTGTTTATTGCGTAGCTGACAGATCATTGAATATTAGGAAAACGTTGAAGTTGAATGTGAATATTTTTATGTACTCAAGCTCAAACTCCATCTTTCTGGTCTACCCATCTTTCCACAGGGCTCTTTCTGTCTTTCAACAAACAGCGTGTTTCATTTCGGTAAGCCTTCTATCTTTCGAGACTTCCTTTGTGGTCAACACAAAACAGTGTTACGTTGTTTCCCAATGGTTTCTTGTTGGTGTTTCTGTTGTCAAGTGAAAATGAACCCGTCAATTTTGCGGGATGGTGGGGCCACAGTAATTGTGGTACTAGCCACTATTGAGTGGCTGTCGACTGGTCAGAGCATGTCACTGGGAGAGGGCATCATCATTCGTCCGCGGGACTTAAATCAGTCGTTGTGATAAAAGGGAATTATTTCCGGTTCACTTTCGGGGCTTGTTTCTACGGTGGTCACTGAAATGGACAAGTATTTTCGTGCGATGGAGATTGTGCAGGCGTCTTTAAGGAATATCAAGGAACACAACTTACCATAAATTTGAGTAAACACGTCACCGATTTACTAACAGGCTGCATCGCAATTACTGACAAATTAACCTAAACAGGTAATATCTTCAGGATCTTCAGCATTTCGGTGCCACAAAACACGGATAAAGTTTCGAGTCAAGCCAGTTACGGGCAGTTTTCGCAGGCAGAAGTTTTTATACACAAGACGACGCCACCGCCGCTCGGGCGGCTCCCTAGAAGACATTTTTGCAGCTTAGGGTGTTAGAAGAATCATGGATGAGCGGATCGAGAAAATTGAAACCGGGATTGATACGGCAACCTACCAAATTTTATATAGAAAAAGGGGGATGTTATTAGTTCCAGGTTCCTCAATCATTTAGCTTCAAATAAATGCACAACTACTGTTAAGCAGTACTCGGAACTTTGTTGAAAGCTATGGGGAAAGGTGTTAGAAGGACTACTTTTCATGCAATCGGAAATGAATACTCATCTGGGGTTTTCAATTTTCTAGAAGGAGGCGCACAGCTCTTTCAAAACTGATCAGTCCTCACATTTTATCTGAGCTTTGTCTGAATATTCTGTTAATTTAATCTGCCACACTACATGTATTACGGGGCTCTCATTAAGTATGTCACCTAAATCCGGTAGCGCTCACCAACATGAAACCGAAAAAACGTAGGCTATGTATGGAAAACGCGTTGTTCCAGTTCCAAATACATTACAACAATATTGGATGGTCTCTATACAGTCAGATAAACCAATTCAATGCTCATAGGACCAAGATCATGAGCATTCTGAGTAAGAGGGTGATAGTCTCCTGAACAATGCGGTACAGATGGAAATGAAACAAATGATGCAATGGTAACACTGACGCGAGACGCTTATCACTTCATGCTGGAGGCAATGACAATGGGCAGAACTAGTTCCATGAACAGCCTATTGTTTTGGAAGTAGAAAACGTCCGGTAGCACTCACCCATTTCCAAATATTCATCGAAGAGTCCCTCATAGGGAATCAGCTTGTAGTCATCCAAGTAGACACAATCCGAGGTGACAGCTGAATTGGATTTCTTATTAAGTCCTTTGGATTTTTTGTGCCACCATCCTCTGATTTTCCTGTTTTTTGGGGGGATAAGTATATGAAAATAGAGAGCAGTATAGGGGGAATTTCTTACAACATATCGTGGGCTATATGAAAAGTATGGTATGCTTTATGTGCTCATCTGTTCTGCTCAGGCTTTCAGTCTATTTGTATTTGCCGTAACAAGCAGAAGCGAGGTTTGCAACATTGTTCAGATGACTGTGATGCAACCGTTTTGCTACAAAACTAAACGAAATCCATCCTGAGATAGACTACCGAACCAGAAAAACTGTCGAAGGAGTTTCCACACTATTGAAATTTTAAAATAGCAGCCATCTGACAAGTCTATCAATCAATTGACGGGGAAAATCGCGTCGTCTACAACTGATTCACTTTGTACGAGTGAAGACTGGGTTGTATTTTTCCAGGCCATTAAAGTGTGCAGATCAGTTGGATCCCGGCAAAACAAGCTTCTCAATTTCCATTGACAGATGTTTTGGTCCAAATTACTACCGTAGACAGTGGGCTGGAATTTCTCCCGAAAGTGTAGATATGCCTTCTGTGGAAGCTGTTGATAAGGTGGGCAGAGCAGTACGTGTGACATAGTCACAGGTACATTTGCCCCCCTGCCACAGAGTATTGTTTTGCTTTGTTTACCTGACTAAAAAGAATAAATGCTCTAGAATAACAGTTAGAAAATTTGACCCAAGGGGAGACTGTAGCGAGCCGATCCAGCAAGATTCCTGGCTACGTGGACACCTGTTCTATTGATGCACAGGTCTAATGAGATCTTTCGCTGGATAGATTGACAAACAACCAAAAAACTCCGTGCAAAAACCTTTTCACGCAAAACTTGGGGTTCACCACTTGTCGCTTCATGCATATGCATGATGAACTTCAACTGATTATGTGATATTGAGTACTGAACCTAATTTTAGCGATACCTTGCGTCTCCTAACGCCTCCGTACAGTCGAGATGTTGATATGCCCTTTTTGTACTTCAGAAGAATATTCCCAAGTGACCTGTTTTCACATAGTCTCTGCCAAAAGACATATTCACCGGCTTCTCATGACAGTGTTCCCACTGAAGGGCGATGTCCTGTGTCAGGAGCTGTACCATGGTTGATGGTACATCCTTCGTCTGTACAAGAGAGTCGACTAAAGTATGACTTCAAAAAACAGATGCAAGAGCATGTTTCGGCTCGAATGGCTCCTATCCTCCGTGCGTCCTGCTGCCTTGCTGGTCGCATTTGGTTGCACATACTCAATAAAAAACCGATGACAATAAGAACACGCTTAGTGGAGAACTCTTTCGATGCTACCATTGACTCCGGTGTATAATAAGAGAACATTGCGAATCAGCCCACTTTAGAAAGCAAGCTGAATAAGCAGTCAGTGATTTTATAAAAGCAACCGATCCCGAATGTATGCCGGTCCTTGAAGTAGATCCTGAATTCCAACGGAAACTTCTCTGTCATGATTTAACAACCCTGCAAGCAGTACGACGGAGTGCACTGAGTCTCTCTGAGTGGAAGATCTGGTTGCTTTTAATTACTCGTCTGGGATGGGAGTGCTATCAACAGGGATGATTGCTTTTATCTCCTGACTTTCATTACTTTCCGGCTTGTAGGCTCTAAGGGCGCATAGCAATAAACACCTGGCTTCGTAGTTGATATTTCTGTATTCGTATGACCATCATATCCAAACGCTTTTGCACTCCACCTGGAGACGCAACAAATAGCGTCTTTCTGCTAAACGTGTGCTAAAGTTAAATGCCACTATCAACACGGGATATACTACTAATAAGGTTTCTGAAAACTCAGTCCATGACCGGTTTCGTCCTTCTAGGGAGTTACCAGGTAGGCGCAGTCCCTGGCTTGAGTCTCTCGTGTGAACCAAATTAGCTTACAAATGGGTTCATTCTGCGAACCATAGCCAGCATTCCTTCGCCTAGTTGTGCGTAGTCACTTTCAGTTTTTGACAGGGTGCAATTCCTATCTTCTTGAAGCAGTGCTGATCCAAAATCAGACTGTCTCTTGTTGTATTGAGTGAGTGGCTGTTAAGCTGGATGGTGAAAGGCTTGAATGGGGACCTCTGTGGCGGGCTGTCTTATCTGCTCAAGTGTCTTCTGTTAATCCTAACACAATTTCCGCAACCAATCTTTGCGCGTTAGAAAGTCACTCGGTTGCATAATATCTGCGACTTTTTGTATCAGCGACTGAGGTAACTGATCATGTCATACAGCCTGAATGCCGCTGTGTTATCCTTTGTCGGCTATGTGCCGAAGCATAGTCCTAGAGGTTCGTTCACTCAGGATAAAGAGAATAAGGGAATAAGTGCTACGCGTTGGAGGCGACGACCCAATCAGTTCATGGACGTTAACTGGTCCGGTATGGCAGGGAGCGAGGAAGCTACGCAGTGAAGGCGATAACTTTGGTTGAGGATTAAAATTGGCTGTGTGACAACCATATCTATCAGGCTTACTTATCATTGTTTGCTCCTGTCCCGGGGTTTCCATCCGAGGAGACAGCAGTTACCAACGCAACTGAGTTGACTGGTAAAAGCGTTCATGCTTCGTTTGTCAAGTCATTGATTGACCGCCCCTGGGTCACCTGGACTCGACATATGACTGGGTGAAGTGGGCCACGCGAGACAAGCGATTCGCTGGATTACACGACCTAACCAGCGTAAGCCTTAGAGGGTGACCGGCTGATCTGTCGAAGAGGAGTTACCTTTCCTGGAAGACATTTGGTGTACCTCGGCATCACTGATCTTATGTTCCCACCAGACCCACGCGATGCTTCCGAAGCACCGATGGTCAAACACGGGCAGCGACCACGTCTCTGATACTGAAGCTAGGGCAGATCGAACCGTAGCACTGTACACTGGTCTTGACAGCCAAGCTTATGTCATGTGGGCGTCAAAAATAACGGAGGTTGGAAAGCGCTGCCGTGGCCTTTTGAGTTCGGGGAGTGATTGTGTCTTTCCACAGTCCACCGTGACTCGTGCAGCTACCCAGAGAGACGTGCTTAGCTGCCATATCGATTGCACAATCGATGCTCCAGAGTTTTGGATTTGATCCCACACAGTCTTGCAGTAGTAATTTACACTTTGCAAGTGTGAAACGCAAACCGAACTGTGCAGCAGAATCATAAGGTCATTTAAGATAGCTTGCATTTCTAAAAGGTCTGCTTCGAGAAGGAAAATGTGTTCGGCATACTCAATGCCGTCATTGAACGCCCGGATGTTAGAGACACGTAAAGACTGAAGCTGACCCTTGATCACAAGGTTAAAGAAGTAGGGTGGCAGAGGGGACCCTTGCCTCACATCACCGAATCTAGTAGATTCAGGAGAGAATTTGTCGTAGTTACATACGCGTTCATGGGAGGAGGCATATTCAGCCATTATGAGAAGCAAGAATTTAGAAGAAACATTCTTCATCACCAGACACCTCAACGGTTTCTGACGACCAACGTAGTCAAAAGCAGATTTGAGCCTGAGAAATACTATCATTCTTGGTCATCGGAAGGAGAGGCACAGTTCTGGACTTGGTGCAATGTGATGACATGATAGATGCAAACCCAGCCTGGGCGAAGCCCAACTTGATTCTCGCGAATCCGACTCTCCTGATGATGGGTCAACCTGAGTAGGATAATACCATTAAGCACCTTGGAAGCTACGACCACTGGACTGATGTCCTGGTGGCTTTTGCACGGTTTTTATGTCATTTCTGAAAATGGGAATCACCGTCGATGCCATCCATTTTGCCGGTATCCTGTCTTTATTCCAGATATCATGGAATAAGGTTAACAGGTTGGCCACAAAGGACCCTCCACCTTATTTGAAGAACGCAAACCGTTTGGATCAGGTATTTTGTTGCGTTGACGCAGTGAAATGGCACATTGGACTTTCGTTGTCAATGGCAGACTAGTGTCGACGTTCCATTTGGGTTCGTATGGTTCTTTCAGATGGTTCTTTTGAGGAATTAGAGCCCCATCCTTTTTGGGGATCGTTTCTATAAGACCCACCCTCCTCGGGCCATTCGATAGGATTATCTGAAATGCGGTGCAAACGTTCGCTTTCACCATACCCCGGACTATTGAAATGCACCAGCGCTCCCTGCTAATCCTCAGGCTCTCCTCTATATTCGGCACGGCTTCCTCAAGACATAGTCGGCCGACCTGGGATTTCATTTCACCGGCCCGCATCATTATATCTGTACTTCCCGCTAACTGATGCAGCCGTGACAAATCTCTGCCTTCCTCAGCCTCAGAGCTGTCATATGTTGGAGCGTATACTGACACAACACGTACTGACACTATTTGACGTGTCAAGATACAGTGGTCGTAGTTGAGCCAGTCAACCCAACAGCAGAAAGGCAACTATTTAGTAGAATTCAGTCCAGTAAAGTGCATTCAGCCCTGAGGATAAGAACCCCCCGCGCTGTAGATACCACGGGCCATTGCATCAAGTTAATAAGGAGAGTAAAGTACAGGAAATCTGGGCTTATCCCGAACGGTTTGAGGAGTATGACACAATTGGGAGCTTGTATGTGTGTTTTGGAGACACAACATAAACCGATCAAAACAGAGAAAAAGGTCTGAGAAAGAGCTGTCCGTCATTCAATTCGACAGACTGTACGTAAGTTGGAAACAGAAAGGTGGGACAGATACTTGAATCTAGTAAATGTTAATTTTTATTTATTTTACCTGACAGAAGTTTAGATACGGAGGAACGGTTAGGCGACTGACAGCTAAATAAACCAGAAGAACTTGGTCGAGAGACAAGTGCGGAAGGACCAGTGAAAGAACAGCTGTAAAGGTGAATAATACTAATTGGCTATCCAGGCCAAAAGGGAGTTTAGTTGAGGTACTTCAACTTGAGCTTAAGACACACACTTGAGCCTGACACACAAGGCAGTGGAAGGTTGTAGAGTCCTGTCAGGGAACTATTCCCTTAGTGGCTAACTCGAAAGCCTGAATCGAGAGGCAGCAGTTGTTAGGGCTTTATTGAGGGACTTTTCCGTGGTAACCCACTCAATAGTCTGACTCACATGGTTGCAGGTGACTGACCTGCCAGGCATAGATGCCTGGGTCCAAATGTTTTATTTATTTAGGTTTATTTGTTTTCCGACAAACGATCAACCGTTTGGCGACCGGAGTGTGCGATTTTCAGGGTCGACCTTTTCAAAACCCTCCTTTCCTTGAGAAAGCCAACATCGCTGCTTCCACAAACATAGACATTTTGGTTTTACAATCCTATCACAGGGGGCAGCACGAAATTACCTGCAGGCCTTTTCGTAATACGATTTATGACAACACGGGAACTCGTTGTTCTTCGTCTGTAATACCTTGCTTGATACTGTAATCTTAAAGGAGAATGAAGCCATCTAAATCAACATAGGTAACAAAATCACTGAGAGAGTTTGATGTCCCAACTGCCAGAAAGCGGAAGATAGATCAGATTTTGTGAATGGCTTCGTCTGACATAGATCTGGTGCAATAAGCTTATGGTGTTTACAACGCGGTATGGGATACATAAAAGTTGGCAATTTGTCTGACTTCTTCAAAATGATTGCTATTTGAGCCACGGAGTTTGCTAGTTCCTCACCTGCCGCTGTTATTCAACTAGGTGCCAAACATTTCATGCAGTGCAACTGGAGTAACGTTAAGGAAACTGCATCGTCTACAACAGACAAGCTCAACTCTCGTGGTAGGCATCTTAGCAAACACAGGAGTGTTCCTCAAAAATAATATTGGAGCGCAAAATTATCATGATTATGGACAATGAATTTCGGTGCATCAATCGTTCGAAAATAAAAGAATTATCGTTAGTAGTTCGGTGGCAAGAGTGCATTTCTCCATCCTTGGGATTTTGCATATTCACGTGCATCTTTTCGATCACCCCAGTGTATGTTCTTTTCCGTACTTGTGGGTAGCGTTTGTCTGTTGTCAATGATGGGCTTTGGGTGCTGTGATCAGGTAACCAAGTGATGTGAACTGACTGACAGATGAGTAGCACCACATCCCGTATAAGTGCGAGTCAATCGCATTGCTGATCGACTACTCGTGGCTAAGTGGAACAATGTTCAGCTACTAACCTGAAACTTCCGGGTTCAAATCACCATAGAAATTCACGAGATATACACTGATGATTGTTCTCAACAAGGATGAGACGACTGTATGGTGCTTATCGACCTTCAAATATAGATGGATGAAATCCCACTGAAACTTCTGGATCTCACACTACGAACAACATGGTGTGCAATCATACAGTTTGCCAAAGCAAACGATGGCAAAACACATCAGGAATATGAACCAAATGTCAATAATGGCTTTAGTCCCGCTGGGCTACAGTACTGTTACAAGAGCACAGCCTGTAACCTGTGATATCTGTGGAGTAACTTTATACCTGCGGACAGCATGCTGTGTGTGAATGACCGGCACTATTCTCCGACAACCTTTGTGTTATGCTTATATAAACGTAGTTTTCGATACATGTTGGCGTAATACTAGAGTTATGCACAATTTTAGGACGAAGTACTCTCAAAGAGTGCCTGAAATCGAGAGAAAACGAATGATTGTAACAGATCCACACCTAAACGTAGTTTAAATTGTGCACTGGGCATCCATATCCATATTAATCTATATTCAATGCCTAATGGTTCTGTGGAAGCCTGGCTACCGGATGAATTCGGGAAGTTATTGGATCGCCTGCACTTTCCTCCACTAAGTGCATGGACCATCATCATCATCATCATCGACAGCATGACATCAGTGTTCAACATTGATGCTTCGCTGCCATACAACCATAATTTATTTGAAAGGCTTATTGTGAAGAAAAGAACAAATGTGGATGGGGAAGGGACTTAGTGCTAGTTTACTACAATCATTCCAAGGTGCCTACACCTCCAGACACTCATTCAGGCAATCTGAATAAAAACTAACGGCAAGAACGCCACTGACATCGGTTGGCAGCCATAGCTTGCAGCGTATCCAACCAGGCGCAATGGGGATCACGCGGTCCCCATCCTGGAAGGCATGGAAAGTTTAGCACTTTATCCGACTATGTGGAATTAAATAAAAAGCCTCTAAATCTTTGCACAATATTTGAGGACGGGCGGCCTGCATTGCTCACTGTAACAAACAGTTATACGTATTCGTAAAGAGCTCTATGCTCGATAAATAACAACTGATATTAAGTGACACCTTCGGATTATTGCTGAATGTTGCGCTCAGAATTGACTACAGTCAGTTGGGTTTTGCTGCCTTACTAGTGCATGGGGATAGCCGACAACATTTGAGAAGCCTGTTTGTGCTTCCATCCTCACAAACGCAAATCGGATTTTCTTTCTTTGCTCGCACTGGTAACTGATCTCGGCGGGAAAACTGGGATCTTTCAACTATTTCATTCACTTGGCCAAGGCATTACTCGCCGAATTCGGTGACCATGGCTGCCGAATCTTCGGGGCCTTCCTGTGAACATGCGTATTTTGACGGTTGGTCAAGCGCCCTCGTTGACTTCATGCAAGCTGGTGCTCATGTTGAGTGCACTGAGGATTAGAAAGTTGTTATAGCTCTGCTCCCTATTTCATCTAAAGCTAATTCTTGTCGTCAGCAACCAGCGGCGCCGATGGCATAGGAGTACTTTTATTCGGGCAGACGAATTCACCTATGACAGCATGTCATGAAAAAGTCGGATCGTTCACCGAAAGATCTGTGTTCGGACAATCGTAACCTATGGGGGTGAAAACGTGCTACTATACACAAGAGTGTTTCCGAAACCAAAATCATTTTCTGACCAAGTGTAGAGCTGTTGTTATTGCATTCAAACTACTTTCAGCTCAAACCGCAATGTTTTGTAAGGTTTACGAAAACTCATCATCACAACACAGCCACTGACTGAAGTACGCGTCCCCAAAGCGCGCTTATTACCGGGATATCAACATATCTAAGATTTGCTGTGGCACTTTGAACTTGAGTGCTTACACCTCCACTCCTGCATCTGGATCAACCAGTGAGGAAGAGTTTTATAGATATTGAAAAAGGTTGCCCACGGCAACCGAAACGTCGGATTACAACAACTTCTTTCCCAACACTGTGTTTTGACTTTAAAAATTCCGTATCATATATCACATGGCGTTCAATCTTTTTAACACAATCCGATGCGAATTTGGACAGGAACTCCTAATTTTTATAGACCACTGCAACAGACTGTAAGCAGGACCTCAAGGCGAAGCGTCGGGAAATTTCGTCACGACCTAAGTCCATCTCGGTTCCTTCAACGACAGTTTACGCTGGCTTACAGGTCTACGTAGGCTGAAACCACCCATCGTCCTTTCTACAGCTCATGATTTACTTGTATCCACAATTTCATGTCTACATGTGGGTGCGAGAGTTGTGTTAAATCCGTTGCGCAGTTGACATTTTTCGGAACAGGATGATCAACCGATAGGTCCGTTTATCAACTGTGCTCTGACTCAGTCATTTGCATTCAATCCGCCTGACGTAAACAAACCTCTTTCTCGAGCTTCGACACCGTCTATCTATGCGCCTAACAACCACGGTGCAGACATGGCCAAAGCACTTCTGCCATGAGGATCAAACAAGACGGGGGTGGAGTGGGGGTGTGGGTGGCACTGGTCTACTGCCGTCGACACTGATTCTGAGGTTGAGAGTACATTGAAATCGTCTGACTCGCTACAACGCGGCGAGATTAGGCGGAACAATGGTGAACTATGCCGGGAAAAGGTGGATATTGGAATACCATTGGAATCCCGATTCAGTCTCTGACTACCTGAGTTTTTGATGGTAGCGTGAGGATATTTGGGAATTTCCAGTTAAAATTCCGTCCTGTACGTGAAGTCAATCTATGCTGAAAAGCCGAAAAGCCGAAAAGCATTATCCTTATTGGGGATCACCATCACGAAACTTCAGTAGGGAGTTCTGAACGCGCGACCTCTCGGCTAGTGGCTTGTAACTTCAACCTTTCGGTCACGAGCGCCTGAACAGCTGTGTGATTAACTCGTACTTAGACGGGATGAAGTGCTACATATCGTTCAATAACGGAATCCACATCACGTATTGACTGGTCCCTCCAGTGGAGACTTTTAAGATGGAAGTTTCACTCATCTTTTACCTAAAACAGTCTTTTGCAATCCAGCAACACTTCTCCTCAGCATGTCCACTGATTGAACTTAAAGAACCATTAGTGACGTCTTTCATGCAAAATGTTTCAGCCACATGTCGATATAAAATAAAAACATGATATCAGTGAAAAAGTGAAAGATTACTTTTTTTTTACCCCGGAACATGAGATGTCACATTTGAATTCATGTGTGAACGGAAAACGATCCATACTTTAGTGCTAAAACGTAAGCTCTGAGTTTCTTTTAGTTAGTAGCAGGCGTTTCATCCTTCAAGCATACAAAGTACATACTTTCATTCTATTTGAGACTATGCGTTTACCCTACGAGGAGCATTCCCCAAAAAGCACTCTAGTTCAGAACACAATTAATCCTGGGCAGTTTGTGAAATTTTGCTTGAGAACTAGATCTTGCGTAGTATCGGTACTACGCAGGGGATGTTTGTAAACACCAGAAAGAGCAAGCAAACAGAAGCACAGTTTCTATCAGGTAGCGATGTAGGTAATTATCTCAACGACTGGAAATACGCCACGAAAATAGAAAGATGCACAAAAACCAACAGCATTCACCCCAATAATGAGATTACCATGCAAAACACACGTCTTAAGCAAGAGCTGTAAGACGCAGGAAATGATTACAAAACGGTTGCAGTAACTGTCAATGAGCTACGTTTACTTAGGTTTGTTCAGGCGGCGGTGTGTTACATTTCGGGATAAGGTTCTAACAGAATCCGGTACACCTAACAAACTAACATTTTTTGAGTGGTACTCTCGGCAGACTTTAGTGTGGCTTGGTAAACTGTCAATTTTACCGTTTGAATCCTGTGTGGACAAACACAACCTGGCTTTGTTATCTCCTTCGATAGATTAGGAACAGAATGCTACTGAAAATAATTCTCTGATATGTTTCATTACACGCAACCTGATTTATTACGGAACCCTCCATTGCGGTTCCCAACCGACCACATTAAATCGCTTATGGTCCTTTCTTAGATATACGGAATTGGGTCCTCGAATAAAAATAGGACGCTTGAAGGTTGACTAAATAATTCCTCCAAAAGAGACTTCAGAGGAGAAGCTATAGCCTCAGTTAGTCGACAACATTTTTCCCATCAGCTAGGGCTTGGTGTGTCATACCCCACACACCAAGAGTGGCCAAATATTATCTAGGGGAATACCGTATTTAATATGATCAGGATATAGCCTACCCGCAGTAGTTGCTGGCTTTCTTACGTCACTTCACTGTCCGCCATGATCTGCGATGAGGACTAACCAGAATGATTGCATCAGGACAGGAGGAAGACTGTCCAAACGAGGTTGATTGAATGTAAATTCTGTAAACCGCGAAACCACATGCAATCGTCCAGGCTGCTTTTGTATGTACCTATCATCAGAGTTAATCTAAAGACGAAGCTCGAGTCTTTTGGATGTTTTTTTAGTGTAAATGACAAATTCTTACATAAAATTTCTTCAAGCCTCAGACGTGCTGCTCTAGGATGTAACTAAACTTTATGGCAGTCAAGCCCCACATTTCACCACTGGTGGATTGCTGTCGATAGTGATGATGTGCTGCTCCCGTGAAAAAAAAACCGCAAACACTTGTGCCAGCCTCGAGTTTGTTCTGTCTTTGAAGGGACCGTCATAGAGACATTTCTCACTTTTTCAACTTCTATGATCAAGGGTCTAGTGCTGGCTCACCCACTATTCCACCTGGAACCACGTTAGAGCCAGTTTTGACTAGAGGTATTCGGTTTAACGTGATTCGCTACCTACTGTAGCAGTCGGAAACAACACATCTTCGTTTCTTGTCCCAACTGATGATGAATGGAACAACTCAGTGGACTGTAAACAGGATTTTAGTCAGATTCATCCTCCTCTCCTGCTTCATAGCTGAACAGGTGTTGAGTTATTCAACACCACCAGTTCAGCATTTCACTGATACAAGCAAGAAATAAAACCACATCCTGAGATGTCATGAAAGAAAGCCCACGCAAACAAAAGATCCATCTTGACAACTCACGGGATCAATATCTCCTGACAGTTGTTTATCAGCTGTTTTCCAACCATAATCACCAGTAATTGTTGGGCTAGCTCGATGAGGCAACCACCATTATTACAGTCCTCATTGCGCATGCCAAAAAAGTAGGTATAGTGTCCCGGATATCCGACAAATCTGTGTGGATAGAATAGTTTGGGCATGAATAATACAAACATGCTGAGTTCAAAACAGTTTTCTGAGAACCTGGGAACAAGAGAAGTTGGTGGGGAAGTATTTTATGGAGGATATATCAATAAATTTGTTCTGATCAGAACAGGAAACCCTTCTCATTAAATTTTAAAGGGTACTTTGAAGCTTCAGGGTCTGTTTCCTGTTGATGGTTAAAAAAATGCTAGCATCAATAAAATGAAGCTCATTACTGAACAATACTTATCGACAGGACTGAAATGTGTCCATGTAGTGCGCCACTTCATGGTCAACGGCTGAAATGTATTCGGAGGTTTATACTGTACTCAAAGTCCTTCAATCGTCAAGGTTATTTTCGTATGTTTCTTGGCCCACACTAGTTCTAATGGCAGGATAGCGTCAAAACATGCCGGGTTTCTGCAATACGTGGCAAAAAAGTTGTAATTATACTAGCTGCACTTGTTTTCCTGTCGTTACGAAATCATTGTCGGTAAAATAGCACCATGGTTTCTAGGTTTAATAATGTCTAATGCATTTAAGAGTGGACAACACCAACTCTTCTAATTTCCCAAGCCAGGTACGGCATTTGTATACCTTTAATCTAATTATCCAAAAATGGGAGAACTATAGTCGTGGATTTTCTCGCTGCATTGTGGTCGTCCGATGACTACATAACGGTTGGCACGATTCTCTCAAACGGACAATAGTTGTATCATGTGGTTGACCAGCAGATATGAACACCTTGAAGATCAAGACAGTTCCTTTGGGCTACTTTACGGCCAATCGCAATGACTAAAATAACACCCATGACAATCCTACAATAGTTCTTAACACTTAGTCCTCTGGTAAGCAATGTCTTCCGAGATCGCACCACACATTGACGGGACTTCAAGGAATTCCTTGCGGGTTGCATTTTTTCAGCGAGTTTTCACATGCAGAAATGCAACAATTGGATTGGATAATCGGGAAGCTGAGTGTAAGGTACGGAGGTCCACCATATTGCGGTAGGCAAATAAGTGTTTCACTGAATATCAGTGATTGAATAACACATCAGAAGATTACGGGAGCTGTGCAACGAACATAGTTTTCACCAACTGACGCAATGAATCGGAGTCGTACACACCTCGTGCATCGGTCTAACTGGTGCCATGGTAGCTGAACGTCTCCATCACTATATAACGCAGGGCAGGCGCCAGAGATCAAATGCATCTTTCATCAACCGCAGGGAGGTTACACTCACTTCGACATACACCTTAGCAGTGTTTTGATAATTAATCATACATCTAAATATGCATATCATATGTTCTGACTGAAAAAAACCTCGGTCACTCATTCAGTTGGCTGGACCAGCCTACGTGGTGACAACAGGTCAACTGTAGCTTTATTCGTTTGCTCCTTTGCGAAAATCAATTTAAACGCTACTTGGAAGTACTGACATAAGAGAAGTCAAGTTTTCAAAAGGGTACAATTCTGGGATGGCAGCATAGCTCATCTGCAGGAGTCACGCAAATGGAAGCACCAGTTTTAGATACCAGTGCGCAACAGTCGGACTAAGGTGCCGTAAGCCTCCATAAAGCAAGATGACGTCACATGGAGTTTGCGCCTGTATTACCTATTGTTGTAACCTTGCATACGTGCTGAATGATCTCTTGTGTGGGAAGAAGTATATGTGTAACTGGCTTTCTCGGAATCCGATCGCGCCTTTATCGTACACATTCGGTAAAACTACAAGCTTGGTACTTACAATATCCACTGCGAGAATCGACAGCAATTCGGACAAAACATTTTGGCTACTTCAGAGGCCTTGGAAGTATTCTGCTTATTTATCAGTGGACAGATGATTGTCTGAATGAGCCAACAACTGGTTAGAACAGAGTCACACCTAGACAATCTCCCGGCTCCCGGGTACGGCCTTTGTCAAGTTATAAAGTGGAAGGCCAAAAATTAGTCAATGCTCGGTCATGTCTGCTACATTTGGTGGGAATGCCTTACGTGTCGTGAGATTTGTGTGCGCGTGCGCACGTTACTTATCGTGTACAGCGGACACCCAAGGTTGGGTCTCGATGGCCCTCTGTAGACATCGAAATTTCCCTACAGGACGTGCACATCCTCGCAGGTGTGTTGGCGACTTCCAGTTATTGTATGGACTGAAATAGCTTAGTCTCCCAGTTTGTTTAATTCACTCATACTTACGCCAGTGGCTTTAATAAAGCCTGTTTTAATCCGTTGTTTGGTTACCTTCCGATCGGAACCTGAGTGGTATAGGATCCCAGGTGTGAATCAAGGTTCTTGCATTAGGAGGTCGGACTTTGTTGTTGGTTCACTGTTTTGGTAACAAGAACAAAAAGCTAGGGACATTTCTGATTATCCTGATTTGTTGTCGAGCGTGTATATTTGAATTGTTTTGAGAGTTAAACACTAAACGGGATTCATTACTGCTCCAGAACACGAGGCCAAAATATGGTCGTGAATTGACCCCAAACAATTTCTAGGAAACCGGACGCAAAGATGTTAGTCGGTACGCACTAAATGCCTATGATAGATGAGTGACTGAATGAATAACGCTAAGGTGTAACTAATTCAACTATTGATCTGGCGATCTTTTATATACAACGTTTTCATCCGCACTGAAATGGGCTTTCTAAACTTGAAGGTGTTTAGGTGAGACTTTTGGGTGGGCGGAAACAGGTGCTTTTGCAGGAACGTTAGCTCCCGGCAAAAGATGCAAGTGGTCTACACCATGTCAGCGAGGAGTTCCCTGCCGATCATTGAGTGTAATACAGAATGGAGCTACGATCAGTCTTGGTTGTTGGCCTGTTCACCGAGCTTAGCAGCTGGATTGCAAACGCTTCCTCAATAATCCAAGTGACATCGTCAGTGCGGGGTTGAGTGGGTCAGTCTAATATGATTAAAACGTTTACGAAGCAAACCACTTTTTGAATTAAAAAGACCATAAAAACATGCGACATTTTAGTGAAAATAAGTAGTTTGTTTGAACAACTAAGATGAGAGGGCTGACCAAAAACGGCCGATTATTCTAATGAAACTTGTGTCAACTCGTTCGCGGTATTTCTGCAAACTCGTTAGTCGCAAAAAATGCTGCCATCGGTCAGGTCAAATTAATGAATGATGTTAGATAGCTGCGAATCACGCTGCCACATTCAATAAAATTATTTGTTTATTTGGATAACAAAGAGGAAGAGCACCTGCAGAGCAAACAGGTGATACCTGCACCCAAATAAACTGCTCCACAGTCGAACGTGGTGAAGATAACTGGGGAACACGACAACATGTCACGCCGAAACGGACAGAAATAGACTGCGCTTTCGTTCCACTCACACCTACAAACTATCAAATTCGGTGAGGAGAAGAGAAGGCAAACAATTCTATTTCGAAGTGGTATCAATAGGATGTTGTGCAACCTAACGACTTAGCGAAACACATTCGCAGTCATCTTTTTTCAGAACGTAGTCAGGTTTCTTGGTTAAAGTTTGTCCACACTGTTTCACTGAGTAATGCTGATTTCAGCTGGTTTTACGCCAGTAAACTTGTTCGCGGCGAAGAAATGTTTTTTGCGGATTCCAAAGCCGCATTATTTAAAGGGAATGTCTTCCCACTTCTTCGGTGCAATATACGAGTAAATTCGATCAGTGTTCAACACTGACGGTCTTTGCCGTACACCCGTCTATAATGTTAACTCATGCCTGAAGTCAGATACTACTCTGAGGGCTGAGCTGGTGTCAATTTGAGACTCAAACGTATCTCTTGATTATGACGTTCTTCAACTGGTAGTGCAGCGTGAAGGCTGCTTTAGGATTCTGCTGGACCAATATTCAAGGCATCAGAGATTTGTTTGGCACAGTATATAAACAAATGTAGCATAGTATTTCAGGAGAGAAATGTTTTTCTGCACGAAAGAGATGCTAGTTATGATAAATCTTCCTCCGGAATAACCAATTTCGGTCTGTTTTTAAAGGCTTACTGTTTACGGGTCATGTGTCATACATGACGTTTTAGATGGAAAGTGATTATTATTTTCTCCAAATACTCACATGTGCACACTAATTTGATTTTAGCGGGAGACTAAATTGAATTCCAGCTGAATCCCCTGTTCACGATGGTCTTCTTGAACTGAACGTGCTGCATTAGGCCGCCTCATGTTTCAGTTGGTACGATATCGCAACACAGTCTAGACAGAACACACTACACATATGGTTGCTAAAATATCTTCGACAGCTCCCGACAGGTTTCTTTTTCTTGGGGCTCATCAGGTAGGCGCGGTTTCCGAGTTTCCGTCAGCTTTATCTTCTACCTGAACCCAAATTGGATGGGATTTGCCGACTACTTTCATTGACGTACCGAATCGGTTTTAATGGCTGACTCAGTCAAATCCAGCTGAATCTCTTGTTCATGATGGTCTTCTTCAGATGGAACAGAGGATTCACAGAAACTCGTGAAATGCGCCTACCTGGTGAGCTCCAAGAATGGTGAAACCAGTCATGAGCTGTCGTATATCATCCTATAACATTTTCAATAGTATCTAACGTCCAGACATTGATGAATATTTTGTTGTTATTCCTTGGGATAAGACATTTCAGACTGGCTGTGAAGCATTTTGCGATATGCACCCTGGACCATCATTATGTGCTTTCTAGAAGGCATGAAAAAGTGACGAACAATATATTCTGCTGATTCTGTTGCGTGAATTCGATCACTCAAAATTTCGGGCAGAGGCGAAAGGTCCCCAAAACACATTCAATCGAATATGACTCACCGTCCTTTGAAAAATGCGATATACACGATTGACGAGTAGAAGTTGATGAATTGGAAGAGAAACACTTTGAAGATCAATTGATTATCAAACTCGCTTTGTGTTCGGTGCATTTCTAAAACAAAGGGATAGTGAGGGCATATAATTTAGTGAATAGTACAGTCTCTGTAGACTGTGAGATGATTAGTTTACCTTTTGTGAATACAACGACCCTGCAAAACAGGTGAACATGTTCACGCTTGAGCGATGTGATTGGTTTGCCTGACTCGAAAATTCAAATGCATTGGTGAAGTAGTCATAACACGCTCGCCCCGCATGCCAGATACCCGGAGTTCGAACCCTGTCACGGCCAAGGATATGCATTGCTGATGAGCTCTAATAAGAACAAAACTCGAGTCTAGTGCTTCCCTTCTTTGGTGTGAACTCACCAGAATAACTAGGACAGGAGGACGACTATTCGAACGAGAGTGATGTGAGGGTGAGTTCTACAAATCCCACAACCCCCTTCAACTAATGGTGAATGGGAGAGAGGTAACAGGTAGCACACCAATCGACACGCTTCCATTGACTGCAAAATGAATACATCAAAGTTCAATGTTAATGAGTTCGGTCTCTGTTACTCGTTGCCAGCCAGCCAAAATATGAGACCACGACAGTTCGTCCGTCAACATACTACTAATACCACTACTGCCATTATGATCTGCGTCAGCAAGGTTTTGAATGCTTGGTGTTATTACAACATACGTTTGTATTGCCATCCCAGAAGAGGAGAACGATGTCATGGAAAACTTGCCTTAATCTACTTATTGAGATAGCAGGCAAACCACTGTGAATGTGTTGGGCAACGGCAAGTTCCATTTTCGGAGGCCTGGATACTCGTGGGAACGTTGAGATGGAGCCAAGTCACATGTCACGACCTCACATGAAGACAGTAATCCAGTTTACTTGAAATGATAGCACCGCTTCATGAGCATGAACGCTGGTGACTTCAGATGCGTTTTTTGAGCCGATCAAACGCTTCTCTAGTCATGGCAACCCACTTGTCTGCTTTTTGGTCTGTGGACAGTGCGCTGTTAAGGCGGCTAAAATCAGCCCACTATACCGCAGCCAGTCAACCGATGCCCAAATAAACAGTGCACTAAACCGTGTTTTGAAAGTGAGCTGACACCGTAGTGAATACCGATGCAATCCCGTTTTGGTGTCGCAAGGTATTGTGCGGACGGAAAACGACTCGATTCGATCAAGCGGTAATTCAACAGCGTATGAACAGTCATACTATTTCACAGATGTTAAGCCCTTCCGTAAAACCACTCGCATCAGAGCACAACCCTAATCCAGTTCTGTATAGACCCACACTTGGCAGAGGTATTCCTGTAGGTAAACACCCAGACATTTGATAACGGCGAGGTTGTGAAATTTACCAAAGCAATTAAAGTTGCGTTGGTTCTCAGTCGACAACTTTGGCGAACTCCACAGGCGGAGGGTAGATCAACAGAATCGTTATTAGGGACTCCATGCATTCATGAATGTGTCACGAGTTGGGCAAAGAACATATTTCTGGAAACTCGCAGTGTTCTATCCTCACAAACTATTATACTACTGCTCTGCATGCCATGAAAGCGCACCTGGAATTCTTGGCGAACACGCGACAGAAATACACTAAAAAACCGACTTACCCCATTCTGTCATTTTCTGAGCCAGTTTCTCATAGACTTTTCCCAGACACATGATGACAACCAGGTTGACAAGAGCGCCAGACATGCTTGCATAGATTCCGGCGTTTGCACGTAACAATTTGTTCTTGAACAACGGGACCATTATGAGCAGTCTGTAGATTATCACAGCCACGATAAAGACCATGACAAGGACGATCTGAATGTGATTAAAAGGGGAGAAGGACAGTCTGACATGGCGAATCTTCATCAGTGGTTGTGACTATAAAGCCGTGTAAAGCCCTGGCTTAATCAGTTATTAATAACAAATAATAATCATCCAGGTGTAACACACTTCCGGTGCCTAGCTGCCATGCCACCCGAGGCAAAAACGACGGCTGAGATAGTACCAGGTTGCCCAATCCCAGACAGGAACAGTGCTAAGGTTGGGTTCGAACCACGGACCCTCCGGAAAGTAATTTCGCGGCCTAGCTACCGAGCTATCTAGGGTTTATCTTAATGCATTATGACAGCACGGTATATTTACTATTTTTCAATCATGACTTGCTTTCTTGAGTGAGCTTTTGAAAAAGAGTTCGTGGTATGCGCATTGGCTTTGAAAAATCCCACTGTTTTAGCGAACCCATGAACGTGGATTTGTCACAGGTTACGGGTTATTTGTGTGGCGGGGAGCCACTGGTATTCTCCCCTCTGCAACGTCTATTCTTCTTCTGTGCGTTTTATCAGGCAAGGTCCTGGTACTGCCACAAAAGTCTGTCACCTAATAGCTTGGACCTCAAGAGAACCTACCGGTCTTTACGACCTTGAGAAAAAGTCTTCCTATCTTCCCTGTGCAACAGAAACTATCGTAAAGTTCTCATAAGATAGCTCTTCCAAGGATAAACCCTATCAGAGTAATCCGGATAGTTTTATCCTCTTAAACTGTAGCACTCTCGTTAGCTGATAAGTCTCCTGAATTGCTCAAAATAATGTATTACAATCACTGCGGTACCTCGTCTGATGACTCCATCCAAAGAAGAGGCCAGTGTTGAGGAAAAGACTGTGTGGCATGGAATAGTTTTACATTGCCATTCTTTCTTGAGGAAACAAACCACTCGGAACCGAAGAGACAATTTCTAATCACCAAAGTGGCCGACTGCCCACGTAGGAACACAACAATGAAAGTTTTGTATCCATCGGATCCGGATTTTCATACAGTTGCCACGCTAAACGGCTGATGCTATATGCAGTGCTGGTATATCACTTCGCAACTTCAAAGGATCTCCTGGGGTGGACTCAAGTAGGTTAAGCTATTTAAACCAGAATACGTACCACAATATGCAATAGAACAGGTGCAATACAGGTCAGAAGTTAATAAGGCTGGAACACAGGGGATTTATAAGGATTCCAATAAGCATGATTGTTTTCCTTGTTACCAGAGTACGTCTTTGTGACGACTTAACTGAGTTGTGGTTCATAGTAGAATTTTGCTAGGCAGTACAAAAATCGCCTACCGTATTCGCTGCTTGGTCAACGATGCCTATGATGAATGATGTTCTAAACCAGTCATTTCAGAAGAGACAGACTCGCAAAAGCTACTCATAATATCTTCCAGTGCACGAAGCGTTCGATCCTGCTTCTATTAGTTCTTCTCCACAGCTGAAAGTGCCTTTCCGCACTCCTTGAAGACATTTACTCATGGGGGGGGGGGAGGCATTTTGTTTTACCATTAGCTGACGAGCGATAATGATTAGGCTTGGAGGTTCCTTGTTATTGAATCGAGGCCTCCATACATGGGAAAATGTCGTAGTGTTGCTAAGAGGAAACCGATTCAAGCCGCTGAATAGAAGAGAATCCGACCTAAATTAAGCCAATGACTACCACCGATAATTCATCTCTGTGAGTGAATAAGGCTGCTGTCAACTTGACTTGACTGCAAATTAATTAGAACTCATTGGCATTATTTCGGACAGAAGAATGAATATGGAAAACAGTCAGCACAAACGCAGACAGCTGTCCTTGGTTGTTCTAACGCCAACAAATTTAGGTTTTGCTTCGAAGCCTAACAGATGTTTGACGGGAACGTAACTGAGTGAGGATGGCACCAGGAGGCCTGGGTGATACTCCATAAGGTTGTGAGCAGACTGATCTATGTCACAACTTCACACGTACTACTTGCCCAGTTGGCCTTAAGCCGTGAAAAGAATTACTTGTAACTTAGAAAAAACGTAGAGGTAACCGATTGGCCGATAGGGCGATCAGATCATTCCATGTATGGCTACAGCTACTGAGTGACTATTAACTTAACGAGGCTAATTGGAATATAAGACCTACGCTGTTAGTGACACCAACTGCTTTAAAACATTTTCTAGTCAAAAGTTCTTCCTCGTGCGGCCTTACCTGTCAAGTTTTTTTGCTAGGAGCCTGTTCAGTCACAGAAATTCTCCCAAGATTTGGGTAATAAGGTTGTCTTCTTTTTGGAGACACCCCATTCATTTCAGTGAGAAATTTCGGAGCCAGACCATTTTGTACTTTTTTTGAAGCGTTCATTTTTTAGGTATCCGCTTTCAGAAGACTACCACAAACGCAGGATCCCTTGTCCTCGGTCTTTAATAGAAAGTTTCGTACTCAGCCCCATCACTAAGGTCCTCTGCCGCACAATACGGCCGTCCCATTGCGGGTATAATGTTAATATTCGGGAATTGCTAGTCGGTAGGCACGTTTCATGCATCAGGGAAACTCTTAGACATTTGTGTACGTTACTCCAGTTAAAGTATGGTGGGTTCTACCAGAATTCCGTTTGGTTTTTACACCACAGTTACTTAAGCTATTGTTAGTATCTGTGTTCCTTTCTTATTCAAGTTCCGCCATTGTCTAAGGACATATGTCGACTGCCTCAAACACAAAGCATGCTTTAGTCTAGTCTTAATCGAAAAAAAACGAGTCGTATCAGACGAATTATTTCGTGAAATAAATAAGATCAAAATTCATAGGCTGATGTTTTGAGGAGGAACAATAAGTCTTTTTAGCCACGTCTTATGAGAATAGATTTTAACTACAGACTGGCAGTTAGTGCTGCCCGGATCATTAGTCTACCATCAGTTGATCAAACGAGATATTGAAATATTTACCAGAATATACTAGTGTTAAAATAGATCTGAATTGCACCAAAATAGGAATGCCAGTCGGTGTACATATTTACATGCACACAAAACGACCTCAAAGATGACTGCTGACAATAGCTATGATGAGCATAGCTATTTACAACAGTTCGCTTGAAGCCCCGAACGACAACCGCGGTTGTGTTGACCCACATGTTGAAACTTCCCGGTCAACTACGGGTAGCGCCACTCACACGCTTAAACCACCGAATACGTCAATCGAGCGTGAACATGTTTGTCCGAGCACATTCAGATTTTTCCGGCAGGTAGTGGTAACTTGCACGAAAACTGCTTGTTCATTGGAAAGAGTTCGAATTCCGGCTCGGCTAGGATTGTACATTACTGATAATTAATAGGAAAGAAACTCGAACCCAGTGCTTCCTCTACGGTGTGAACTGACTAGCAGGTAGAGGGCGTTCAAACGAAAACAGACAGAGGCTCAATGTTTAATAACGAAGCTCAGCTGACAGGAATTTGCGTAAAAATATCTTGGTTTGAAGTTAACGCTGGAATCTCTTCAACTGCTTTTAAGGGCACCGAAATAATGTGCACTCGTGACAGCAATGAAAGAAGATAATAGATGTGTTATTCTGATTAATTTTGCAAGGACTCTGCGGGGCTTTATATATATATATATATATATATATATATATATATATATATAATTATATACGCGATTCCGTGACTTACAGAGCGGCAAATGAGTCACTAGCGCCAGAATAATGACACTATACTAACCGATCCTGCATCTTGCACCATTGAGAGGATAGGTCACGCGGCCTATGTGCCTGACCCCCAACCAGAAACCCAAGTTTTGTGTACAGGTGATTGCGGGGGATAAACATTTAGAAAACTGAATAGACATGCTATTTCATGAGCTCATCCGTGGAATGTATAAGCCATATCAAGCAACTTCTCTGGAGCTTATCTAATCAAACTTTAATTTGGTTATGAAAGTAGAGTCTTTGGGAAACCAGAAAAATCAGTGAACCACTCACCATCCACAAAACACAAAGAAGGCCGGCTATAAGACGGAGAATCCGTCGTGTCCGCGGAAAATGTGGTTCCAACACTCCAGTGATGGGATTTTTTGCAATTTCGGAACATAATGCACTGTACTGAGGCCGAGGCCGTTCTTCCTCCAACTCATAGTCCAATACGTCCCAGCGATGGGCGAGTTTCGCATTTTTGCGCTTCCAGTACTCCAAGAAGGTGACTCCTGAAATTGCAACAAAGCATGTGATCATAACTAGATTGTGTCCGTACGAGCATTAGCGTTCCCTCTGTGAACTGGTGTTTGTCGTTCACCCCTTTAGAGTTGGTGGGACAAAAAACCTAATCCACGGTAACAAAAGTTGCCTACAGGTTTTTCAAGCGAACTGACCTCTTGTCAGTTAGATTAAGGTGCAGTCTTGAATGGTGGGCGGATTACAATGGAATGGAATCGGAAAAGGTTTGGGAAGCCCGTAGGCAACCGGAGAAAGGGTGATCCAATTACGCCTGCTGAAAGCCACTATTCTTTTACAGATAAAGCCTTCCGGAATATAGATACGACTACCTTTTGCCATTCACAAGAAATTTTGTCGGTAAAATAAACACCTAACCCTTCCAAGATAAATGCCTCCAAAAAATTGAAATGCAAACTCTAGCTAAACACCTTCCAATACTCTGTTTATTTTGCTGACGACAGCCCCGTACGATCCGTTCATGGTGCATATATGGATCATCTGTTAGGCTGAGAAATAGGTAACTTGCCTTCCTCACATAATATCCTGAAAATTAACTACCGTCATGAGTAAATGTGCAAGTGACGGCGCGTCACAGAAAGACTTTTAGTGATTCTGCAAAACACTCAGCCTACCTAATCGATGGTGCCGAGGCTGATGAGCCGACGCGGAAATGCGACGTACTTTGATATAGTTGTCTAATTTCACTATGGTGATGATGTGAATGAGCCTGTTTCTCACCAAACTGAACGCATTGTAAACATTTGTCACCATGCTTGCATTTTTACATTTTGATTTGAAATTTGATATTTGGACCGTTTTGAGTGTGGACAAGTGTGGTGGGTCTTGCTTGGAATGGCGGTTGGTTGACGACCCAATCAAAACTCGGTTGTTTTTCCGCTTATTCCACTTGCACAAGCAACACCTGTTTTGGCCAAAACGAGGAAAGCGCGGCATCCTTTTTCCTAACTCGTGATTCCGTTTGACAGATGGGTGCACACCTGTGTTGTGTAAACGAGGTGGCAAGAATGAGCTTCATGGAGATTTGTTTCTGATGAGAATGGCTGACAATTAGCCTACACAACGATATTCCAAAAACCGATTTCATGTAGCGCCGTTTGACAGCTACTTTCCACTCGAGAACTCCTCTCAAGTCAGATCACCGAAAGCCTGCTTGTGGGATTCACATGTGTGAATATGAGCGGGATAAATCCTCTCACTGAGTTTAATCAGTTGTCTTTTTGACTGACAAAAACCGAGGTTTTTTTCAAAGAATTCTTAAAGAGGTGAATCCCTTGGGATCATTACTCAAAAGTACCAGTGTTGTCATACTACCGAAACCAAAAGTTCTATTGTGATTTTCTGTTGAAGGACAGCTGAATGAACTACCGAAGTATAAACACAATGTGGCTTTTAATTTTGTTGGCAATGTGAGAAAATTTGAGAATTTCCAGTTGAGATTTCGCCCGGTACATGAAGCCAACCTATTCTGAAAAGCCGAAAACCACCGTACAGGTGTTTCATCCTCATTGGGAATCAACAATGCGCATCTCACAAAACTCCAGGTCGTTTCGAATCCGCTACCTCCCGGTTAGTAGTTTGAACACTTAGCAGTTCAGCTGCGAGTGCCTTATCAGCGATGTGATTGGTTCACAGTTAAACAGGACGTAGCACCACTCATTGCTCAATCGGTTGTTCACTGGCCTTTTCAGATCTCACAAAAGCCTCACCCGTCCAGTGAAAATATTCTTCCTTTGAGCTACTTATAAATTGTTGGTAGCCTGAAGAGATCGTGTAAGTAACCATTTGCCTTTCATATGAAAGCCCCCTCTGAAGGGGACCATCTGTAAATTTCGCCAAGGTCTGTCCTTAGAGAATAATGACCGCAAACATAGTTTTCACACTCACTGAAAAAGTGCTGATGTTCAAACGATATACCCACTACCGAGAAGTCTTCTAAGAATGATGGCTTGGAACCGGTGCGAAGTAATCAGGACCGATGTGTCAGCTCTATGAATGCCAGATCGTCTGAGGTGTATCCATATGACCAAGGGTCACGCAAATACTGTTGATGAGCATATTGATAACATATTGCTAACAGTGAGTGATTTTCAGTCCTATCATCCAAATAGGAGTGGTAAATTTATTCTGATCATTGGGTCACTGGCCCATGCACATGTAAACAGCTGTTGGAAAATAATTACGTGTCCACCGGAAAGTGGCGTTAATGACTTACAGACGGTGTAGCTCCGTATTACAAGTACAATACAATGCAAATTTTGTCATTAGAGCAACTGGGAAAAGGCAAAGTTTCGAAACTCACCCCAAATAACCATAAATATAGCATAAAATACCGTCCCTGGGTGATCGAATAGGTACGATACGCGTAAATAAAAGCACATATCTTTGAGATGCCAGTACCGACATCCTTGCTCTTCGTCACATATCGGACACATCACATTGTCACTGTCGCATGCTTCGTTTCTGCAAGACAATAAAGTGGGACGTACACGTTAATCTAATAACCCGCGTAAGAATGTTGGTCAAACCGGTGAAGGAAACTAAGTGACCAGAATCTTTTCACCTAGTTTCGGAACATATATGTAAAGGGCCGACCAGTGTCCTAGAATTCGGTTTTTCTCTGTTTGTAGGCGATCAATCGTTGTATTACACTTACTACCTTTATTCAAGCCTACGACGTCTTGAAAAAGTTCCCAGACTCTTAACCACCATGCGAAACATCGTATTCCGTCCACACAAATTGAGAAACTGAAAAATCGGAGCGAACTTGCCTACTGACTTAAATCATAATCAAAAACAATGTTCTTACTGAGAGCTTGATAGAGCATTTTCTCAAGTTAGCCACTGGCCCCATTTTCAATAACTCCCTCTCAGTACACTCGTGAAGATACGCACGGTACCAGTGTTTTAAGGCTATTTGTTGACAATCTCTCAGATATGACCAAAATTCGTCTGACTTTTTTAGGGTCGTTGAATAAAAGGAACATTGCATTGGAAAACTGCAGATTTCGATATATCACCTGCCAAGCCTTGGAACAGATGTTGCGTTCAAGCATGTCTAGACAAGACCAGACAGGCTGTCAACTGCACTTGTGGATTGCCACTCGGCAGACAAAAGGACTGGTCTTTGCTCAATTCAACTCTCAAAGTGAAAATAAATCCACCGGCTTCACATCACAGATTTCATCCTCGAACTCTACTGTGTTTCTCACGTCGCCCTCGACTTAGATGAATACCGCAACATCTCGATTGGATACAGTAAATAGTGAGGTGATTTCATTTGGAGACTCGGAAAGGCTACAAAAGCCTTGCTAGATAATTGCAGGATTTGAGCCATGCTGAAGTCACATTTCGAGCGCGCGACTGATCACATTGCTTGCGAACGCGGTGTCGCACTCGCTCATGACCAATATCGCCGATGCATCGAAGTGCTTGAGGCTAGGATGTCAAAGAAGGTTGGTTTTTGAAGCCCAGAAAGTGTCATGACCATCGACCACAAGTGGGTTCGAACCGGATTCAACGCTGAAGTCAGCTGACTCGTTTACATGGTGACGTCCACGGCTACACAAACTTCAAATCGCAGGTTTCTATACATCAGCAGATCAAGGAAATGTACCAACTCCGGGCCTCTTGAGTACGACGCACAAATCACACGCACAAGTTATAGTGGTATAACTGGCTGCCAGCCAAAATCTGTGTCAGTGTCGGGCTCATGACGTTTCAGTGTTGTGGGTTCAAATTCCACAAATCGCTTACAATTAAAAGAGAAGTGTTCAGCAGGTTCCCGTGATGTTGCCTGCCTGGGAGCTCCCGTTAGCTAATCAGAACGGGTTCTGCGTCGTCGTTCGGGCCCCTATGGGCAAAAATGTTAGTTTCGGAATTTTCCTCCAAATGAGTTACCACCCTATCTTAGCGAATTGGCAGCAGAACACTAAGGAAACGTTACCAAAGAAGGGTTTTTCGTGGTGCTGCTGTAAAACGGTTGTTTACTATTACGAGAAATAAAAACCCATTTCTAATTTTAACATGTTTACGGTTCATCAAGAAAGTGAATCTCGCATTTGAATACCAATTTGCACATGCATTGCATTTCTGGCTCATTTAAATAATATATTAAGGTTAAAGAGAGACATTAACGAAGTTCTGATGAATGAGTTATTTGCGATGATTGAATCTGTCGTGACATTCACAAGGAACAACACTTCTTGAACATCGGCCCTTTTGAAGTCTGAGACTGCCTTTGCGCTGCAAATTCAGTCGAAGGACATCGTAAACGGAGGATTCATTCAATGATCCACTGAATCCCTGACTCGCGGCATTCTTCAAGTAAATGAAGGATTTAGCGAACGTCAGTGACGGTGTGAGTGGACCACGGATGCTCTGTAGGGGATGAGCGGTGAATGAGTGAGTCAAAACTGTCTACTGTTTTCCCCTGAGCACTACTTATACTCGAGGATGATCAAAACAGTAGGGCAGTTCCCGTTCAGGTGCGTCGCACACAACGAGAAACTTGTCACCGTGTGAGGTATATTAGTCTCTAAGACAAACACCAACGTTCATATTCACTGGTTTCATTGATTGTTAGGGCTACTGAGTGCTTCAAAAAATCACTTGAAACCGGTGAAGCGGACAATAAATTTTTCACAGTACTAGATAGCCGCTCGTAACTTAGCAACCACCAACCTTCCAACGTGTTTCCCCCTAAAGATCGGGTTCACGCATCCTCTGCAACACCAGCTTACACTCATCTTATATTTATTATCGTTTGACGGAAAACTAGTTCCACATTTTGAACCTCGGTCTAGCAGTACCCTGGGACAAGTTGAAGAACATCATAAAAGAGAAATTTGCTCGAAGCTACTAGCTACTGATATTTAGCAAAATGGTTGCGTCGATAGGTTTTGGAATAACAGGGTTTATAGGAGCTTGGCGGTTAGTGTGTAGGATTGGAGAAACTCGCTAATTGAGTTCTGCAGTGTCAGAACCTAGGTTTATTTCTGTTAGTATCATTCAATCAGCTTTGTGAACCTAACAAGAAAATTGGAGTCAAATTCACAGAATGTATAATACAAGTGTGAGAACTGACGTTAAGTATACTCAGTTATGTAGCCGAAAACTCACGATGGAGTGTAGTTATTCATCGTGAACAAGCCGTACAGAAACACCATTATTCCGACAATTGCAGCTGGTAAAAGCCAAGCCGTGTAAAGCCCTGAAAAGCAAGAAACAAACGGAACAATGCTACGCACGGAAGTCAGTTCACCTGGAAGTACAAGGTCTTCAGCTGTTTGTTCACGGCTAGGTAGGTGTACAACTTAAGCCTAAAACCATTGTAAAAAAGTTATTTTTTGAAACATTTGATAAAGACGGTGGGAAAACGTATATTGTAGTATGAAGGAGTTTTGAATAAGGTTGCAAGCCACTCACAAGGTTGCTGAAAACTCTTCGACAGCCCACGACCGGTTTCGCCCTTCTTGGAGCTCATCAGGTAGGTGCACTCCTCGAGTTTCCGTCAACCTTATGTTCTACTTGAACCCAAATTGGACTGTTTTCGAGAAATACACTCATTTGCAAATCAATTTGGTTTTCACGAGAGACTCAGCTGAATCTCTCGGAAACTCGGGGACTGCGCCTACCTGATGAGCCCCAAGAAGGGCGAAACCGATCGTGGGCTGTCAAAGAGTTTTCAGCAACTTTGTGAGGAGTTTCCTTCATGAAAATATACCGCGATATTTCGAATATCGTGCCAAATGAAACATGAGGCGGCCTGTGTGCAGCACATTCAGTTGAAGAATATCATAAACGAGAGATTCAGCTGAGTCTCTTGTGAAAACCAAATTGATTTGCAAATGAGTGTATTTCTCGAAGGTTGTGAGTCATTTGAACTTGTGTCTGTCTAGAACACATGGATATCTCTCATAAAATCACATGTACAGTCGGTGTGAGGTCACTTTTAACCAAACACCCCTTCACTGAAACCGTGGAATTTCTGGGCGACTGCCTGGAATCTCACTCAGTTGTTGTCATGCTTCATCTCCCCATTTTTAAAAATCTCATTTCAGTTCAGCAAGTCTCGTTCATCTCAATGGCCTAAATTTTGCCGTCTGCGAGAGCTGACATACAACAAGCACTTTTGTATGGGGGGTATTTTGATAAAAATTAAGTTACAACGAACAATGGGACATGCTGAACGCCTGTCGTCTGTTTTTAACCCAGTTAGCTTGTGTGAGTTTAAAAAAGGCAGAGGGGTTTCGATTTGGGACGTTTTGATGATCAGAAATGAGACCGCAACTATATATCGCAGCGTTACGGAAATTTACATGAATTTCACAAGCTTATCTCCAAAAGAGCGCGGACTCTCAAACGTTATTTCACAGAACTGGATAGGTATGCATTAAGGATAAGCTCGCGGTGGAAACTGAATAGCTGAAACTGTAACTGAAACTGTAACTGTAACTCCATCCACCGAAAGCACAAATCTACCTTCTTAGCTACATAAGGATTGTCGGTTGTATGAGGAGATCTCGAGATCTTCAAGTGAGATCTCGTCTTGTAAATGAAGCCAGTCTACGCTGAAAAGCTGAGAAGCATCGTATGGCACTGTACAGTACACCCGCAGTTGCGGTGTCATATCTACATCGGTAGAACTCACAAGATGGTGGATATGCTAAAAAAGTGGTTCGCACCCCAGCAACGCCGTACACTGTCAGCTGACTCTATCAAAACTCTGATTGGAGCCTAGGTCGAATCAGCAACCATAGAACACTTAATCGACACAGGACACGGAACTCAAAGCCTTAGCACGAAGCAAATGGTCACATTCACTGAAGTTCCTTGAGACAATATTCATTAGTCGTTTTGAGCCTGTACTCGCCGCCCAGAGGGACCCAAAGGTTACTCGGGGAATTAGTTTTATCGATTAACGACGTTGTTTCAGACTTCCACTTGAAAGCTGTGGTCGTTACTACGTTATTGTGTACCGAAAGCATGCTTAGTGCAAACACACGCGCATGCCCACACACGAACAGATATCGGACAAGCTTGCTCGTGTAATCTGGTAAGAATGCTACGGTAGGAGGTCACGCGTGACTAGGCTCAATTTCCATCAGGTCATGTCGAACTCAGACAATCTTTTCATCGTGACTGTTTGGGCTGTAGTATGAGTTGTCGGAATTCTCCTGAAGTTTCTATCAGAACCCAAGACGTATCTTTGTGCCTCCGCGTCAAATCAGTGGTCGCAAAGCACTGAAAAACTTATTTTTATAAATAATAGCAGGGATTCGCAGCCCAACTTCCAAAAAGTACACGCTTTGAAAAAAGTACGCCACGGAATTTTCATATTGCTGGATGCATGGGACGTTTCAGTTGATGGCCCACTCTTGCACCTCGCACAAAAAACGGCTTCCAGCTAGATATACAGGAACCTTTTTCATTTACTGCCCTTTATGGTATTCCTGGATTTTATGGCGACTGTCACTCAGTGAACTTCCTGCGGTGCAGTCAACTGGAAGCAAAGACATGAAGAGAAGATTTACCAGAAAACGAATCAGCTTTGACATGAGAAGTGACCAAAATGTATGACAAACATAAGACCGATTGGTTCAGATTCGTGAGGTCTTCAATCATTTTACCAAAAACAGGTCGGTATTCCCGTTTTGTGCTGACGCAAAGTTGAGCAAGTTGTGATATTTGTAATAGTCGGACAATTCGAGGAATATGGTTGAACGATAACCAAACTTAAAATATACATCACATAGTGAGAATAACGGTCGAGTTGTCAAAAGCATTATCTGGTAGTTGATCGGATTTTTCTCCCCAAAGATCTGCTGATTCATTGCTTTTATTGTTTGTTACATTAATCACGCTAAATAAGAAGACGCTAAATGGAGATAAACATGGAAACAAAATGACTTCTTCTGTTGACAGTGCAAGTTTTACCACCTACCAAACAGAACGTTCCGTTCGGTATCACAATGAAAACCAGTTTCGACATTTTGTGAAAAACAAAGGTTTGTTTTGATAGGATTTGAAATTCTGAAAGTAAATTTGCATCAACACGGCCCTCCAAACGTTTACGACAAATCTTCGAGCCCGGTTTTCAAGAGTTAACTCACCTAACCAAGCAAAATAAAAGCCAATCTTCTCTCCGTAATACTGGCGGATGTGGTTAACGGGCTGGTATCGGTACCAGCACCCCCATCGAGCCCAGTACCAATACAGGATCTGACGAGGATTCATTTGTTCCGGGTGTTTCAAATCTTCTTCGGTTACTTCATATGGACCCTAGATGTGGATGGTAAGGACACAATGATGACAGGCAGATGTACAAATCAAGATAGGTAAGGTAATGAATGACTTGATCAATGATGGGTCGAGATGTGGAAAATAAACTTGCCAATTTGGACCACATTCAGCAATAGACTTCTATCAAGCAAGCTGTCATTAGCATAAACGCAGAATTTATTGTTATTTCTGTTCCGGAGATAAACCGGGTAAATTCCAAACCTGAACAAACTCTTACGTTTTGAACACGCGAGAGCCGCTCGTCAACGCAAAGAATAACGCTGACGCGATCGGGCCAACGCATCTGTTTTTATAAGAATAAATTCCGGTTTCGAGATAAGCGGAAAATCCACTTCTATGACTGATCTACCTGCACTAATCGCTGAAATAGGCGGTTTCGCTCGGCAAACTGGAAAGAACATTAGTGTATCAAGGAAGCATGCTAAAACCGTAAGGCTACTTTCCACTTCACTTACAGATTTCTACCAAAAAAGATCTGTTCATTATATGACAACATATCAACTGATGTCAGGAAGACCATACAGTCACTCTGGACCACAGACACAATACAGATATATCAGAAAACGCACGACTGGAGTTCAAAATATTCCACGTATTTTCATTCTCAAATATTTGTTCCTTGCTTACTAAATTCCATTCTATGCGTTGCAGCAGACAAGCGAAAGATTTCATGGGGAAGTTGGGGCTGATACGACCAACTGCGGTTGCCCCTGACTACAACACACTGTACCTCCTTTCTGTCGATCAAACCCTTCCCTTGCTTGAACCCACTGTTCTCTGCGTCTACCTCATGTATTCGATATTCAGCCACAATCTCTCATGAACTGTTGACTCTTAACATGTCGAACCAATTCTGACGAACTTTCCCCGCGCGCTTTTTGATCACTTGCGTTACTACGTGCTGTGCGCGCACGTTTATCAGTAATTCACGTCGATTTGCCGTTCTTACCGGGTTTTCTTTGGACTTGCACCAATTCGTGCAACAGTTAGACGGAAATCTGCATGATTTGAGATTTGTGTCCCTTTTATATACGCATTCTGAATGCGTAGTACTGCATTTTATTGATAAATCTCAAGACTTCGTACTTCCTGGCTTGTGATTTCGCGCGTCACTCAACTGGGCTTCCCGGAATACGTCACGTATTCTACACACACTTTGGCACTTGATTCAAATACAGTTGGATTGATGAGTATGGACTCTCGAAATATTACAATCACAGATGGATAACATCGAAAACAGATCGGTAAATTTGGTGGGAAATCGTCAAGGCTAGAGCCTTTCGAACAAAGCCCGACGATCTAGTGGTTGGTTTCCATATGATTTTCAGAAGACCCTCGAAATGACAACTTTGAACAACTCTGAGACATGTAGACAGTTTCCTGTCTACAGGAACAGGTCAACAGGTCAACAGCGTGGGTGGGACTGTGGTCGATCGGTTGCGGTCATTCTCACTCAATCGGTGAGGTAGGCCTGCGCTTTTGAAGGTCCAGAGCTTTTTGCCCATGCTTCGTCAGTGTTGCGCCACCTGAGCTGAGCATCTAACGGACCGAACCGATTACAAGCGATAGCACCAAACAATGCTAAAGCTCAGTTCTTGATGTTCGACCATCCTAAAACATACAACCAGACTTAGGTTTAGGGTACAATTTCCGGTAATTTCTTTGGTGAACCTGAGGAGTGGGTTCTTTATTTGACGGTAGAAAGGCACGTGTGCCATATGTTAAGGAAACGGACAGCTCACACCTCATAAGCTACAGGTGGTCACCAAGGTGAAAACGAAAGTAAGTGAGAAAAGATAGCCATGGCCACATTTGAAGTTGGAAACAGTGCATGTGCTGTTTCCCAGGGCGAACAAAGGAATTGCTGGACGGCTGTTCCCCACCGAGGAAGGACTCCGAGAACCTTCTGGTTCAGTGCACCAATCAGCTGGATGAATGGTTGGGCGTCCGCACAAACAAAGCCATGGACAGAGGCTTGGGGAAGTCAGAAACTTCAAAAAATAAGGGGATTTTATGCAGTAGAGAATGCAGAAAAACTCTCTCAGCTAGTGCGCACCAGCCAGACTCAACAAGGTGATCCTTAGTACCTTATACAAAGATAATATCAAAGTTCTAATATATAATAGGAGGCAGCGTTTGGGCTGATCAATGTAATGCTTCCAAAAACAGTTTATTTGGCTCTCCAGACTCACTCAAAGCGAATCATAGTCCACTAGCTTAGATTCCACTACTTGTATGCATGCTAACATGCTTTTCTATCTGGCTGATAGGCCAGATGAGTTTCGTGAAAGACGCCGGCAAATCTGAGCGCTCTGCTCAGGTTAGGTTGTCTGAACGTATTGAAAAGATGCATACCAGACCAATCAGCCATCATGTCCTTATTAAAAGTCAATGTTCCAACAATAGATGTATGGGAACTACACACACACGTCACGGCACCTTTACTAGTGACGCGCACGATGAGAATCCGGGAGTATCATGCTGGATTTATGGTACATTCGTTTTCACTTTGAAGTGCATTTATTTATGCTTCATCACCTCATTAGTTCTGGCTCGTTTTCTGTCTTCTAATCAACCACAAATGCGCGGGAACTTTTTGAATGCATGCATGCCACGCTTGTTTGATATCTCTATTTAATGCTCACGTCTGCTGAGTCTATTCGAGAGCGTTTTAAAACACTAGTACGGATCTTTAGATCTTTTCAGCCCCAGGATTTTCGCCATCCGGAATTATTTTAGACGGTGCTGTGATCGAACTGGAACTACTGTCGGAAATGTGTTTACTCAAGTACGTGCTCAGAATATATAGTAACTGACTTCGAATGACCAGAACATCAGAATATTTACGGTCATTCTGTGAGCCTCCTACCCAATCATTTCATCAAAGCATTGCTTTTAGACACTATTCGTGAGTAAGACAATGAGTTGCTCCACAGTTGGTGAGCCTGATTCCTGTGTCCTACTGCTATGGGTAAAGAATCCTTTGAGAAAGACGTCATTTTTTCGTTTTCATCACTTCTAGCTTACCGCAGCTCGCTTTTCGCAATCCTAAAATCCAGGCTGAAGCGGTTTTCGATCAGCGGAATCACATCAGAGTCAACCAAGCGCATCTGTGTAATATGGCGTTTAGCATCCAATATTTCGGCGGAGGTTGATGACATGCTAGAGAACATTCCTGCAGACCTCCTCCAGGAAACTCCGAAATCCTGTCGTTTCTAGAACAGGTTAGTCCGAAACCAACATGCTGGACTAACCTTTCATGACTGTTGGCCTCGGTGATTGCAACTCTTCTCAGTTGCTTCACCATATGCGTAGTTTATTAAAGGACAAGACATTAGGGAAAGACATTAACACAACTGCCAAACTCCATGTCCACTTCGCTCACAACGTTCACTGAGGATCAAGCCCTGAAGCATTTAGTGTACCGCGCTGCCAAAATACATGAGAATTATCTTATCCAACCCGACCAACACAGAGAAAATGAAGCTGTCTCCCTCGGGCATGTGATTCAGTTAGCAGACCGATTCAGTAGACTTAGGGTGTTTGAGGTGGCCAGGAGTTATAGACGTTTACGCTTTCGGAGCAGCTTGCACTTACATCAGAAAACGTTTCGGTCGCAAGGCTCAAAAGCGTGGAAACCCCCGCATATTTGTCATCTGTCCACTGCAAAGTATCACACCGAATGGTAAAGGCAGTAACTGCTGCCTGTCTGACACTATTCGTCTGTTGTAACGTTCGTTCAAACACCCAACACGTCTCTCATCCCATTCTCTGCAAGCAGCCAGCGGTACGCATATCGCTACCTTCGGCGAACAGTTCATGACACTAAGTCTTCGGCTGCATCGAACTTTTTGATGGGTTTTTCTGGTAGCTGAGTTAAAGCAGCTATTCTTGGAGTTGATTTCCTCTCCCACTTTGCATTAACTGTTGTTGTTAGAGGAAATCGTTCAATTGACGTCACAACCTCGGTTCTCAGGCAACTTCCATATCGCTTGACATTCGTTTCTTAGGGCCGGAAACCATTAAATTCGCTATGTCGGCACGATGACGCAGATACGCACAGCCTTCAAAATATCTCCGTACACTGTCAATATGTATTTGCTAACCCAATCAGACCTTGTCCCGACAAGTTAACCGTAGTTAAACAAGGATTGGATCATAAGCCTCAACCTGCGTCTCTCTTCAAGCAACTGGTCGTTTCTGTTTCACATGGTGCCAAAGGAATCCTCTTTGGTTGGAGGCTCTGTATCGGTCATCATACAATATCGTTACGTAATCTCATCTATTCACGATTTTTCCGTTGGTCCAGCATCTATCATGCTATTATTGAAGAACGATCCTATTCAAGTTTACTATCACATTTTCGTGGTTGAGAGTGACATACATAAAACCGTCGTCACCATTTCGTTTGATTTGTCCGAATTCACCAGGATGTCCTTTGGTTTGCACAATGCTTCGCAGCGAAATACTACATGCTTTATCATTAGCAATGCTTACTTTGACCAAGTTTTCGTAGCCAGCCTTTCATCTAGTGGACACACCTCTCATCTTCATGCTGTTCTGAACGCGTCGGATAATTTAACATCAAAATCTATATCGAGAGGTGGTTTCGTTGTCCGCAGCATTCAGTTTCTTCGCCCCACACCCGACAACAGCCACTGCATCCCACCACGCTACCAAATGAACTATACCGCAGTTGCTCACCCTAATTCGCTAGTTTTTATCCTTACCTAAGATATCACTCTATTGAAAGTGCAGTCGTGAATGGTGGGTTCGATTCCCTACGCGTACTACTGCTGATCTGGACGTCAAACCTGAGGTGGGACTGCTCGAACTGGGCAACGATCAAACAATTGGTTCACTGGATTATGTTTAGCGACGCTCATAAGTTTGTGATGAATGCCCCAACGACGTGAACAAAGTGATCAAAGTTCCAGACTACTTTAACTCGCTCCACGGGCTTGCTATGTTGACAAAAGTTAAAGAGGACAGCGATAAAGAAGAAAGGAGAGAACTCCTGCTGGAAAAGTTCAACATTGACACTGTGTCAGCCACAACACGAAAGCATGTCTTGTGATGCTAAGCCTGAGATTACCAATCAGGCTCAGTCTATTATAGTTTTCAGTGTCTCAGTAGCTTTAGTACAGAAGTCAGTCTATCTAAGGACCCCATGAATACAACAGAGTGCCTGGGCCCGTCAATCGCAGTAGTCCTTCCCACTGTAATCACCGTGATACATTCGACTTATCTCATCTTCGGAATAAATGCAGTACTATACATAGACAGGCAAGAGAAAAATCGGTGAGTAACTCGTCAGCATGCCATTCAAAAGAAATTGTTACAGGTATCCGGAAGGAACTTCTGCAGAAGCATGTTGTGTAAACTGATGTGCAAATCAAACAGCAACAGACTGCCTCTTGATCCACTGTTGTGGCGCTCAAGTTATCATATATAGGTTTGATGAAAACCGTTGCGCGGTGTGATCCTTGCTGCTCGGTTTCGTATTTGGCATAGGCGAGGCAAGTACGTCAAGATTTGTGTCCAAATCGAGGACAGAAAATTATCTAATCATTGTTGCTTCGTCTTAATGTCGAGATAACAATAAAAAGTTGAAGCTGATGATATTTATTTGGCACCTAAAAATACCAGCAACTGACGTATCAAAGAGTAAGCCTCCGGCTACCACATGAACCTGCGAAAATTAGCAGGTGAAGCATGAACTGATTAATTATTAGAGTGGGTGAGACTAGCCGGGCTACCGACCGTATATTGGACGGAATAAAATCAATGGTGATAGTTCTGTGTCCAATAGAAGAATGATCAACAGCCATTAGCTTAGTTTCATCGACCTCACGATTGAAATGGGCGATCGGCCTACGAGGATCACGTGATGTCTGCTAAATCAGTTCTTACCATAGTCGGTTTCAAACCGAGTTACCTTTGGCCATCCATCTCACGCGTAATCCTAAATGGCATTTATGAGTCTACTGACCTTAGGAAATCACAATGAAAACGTTTGATCTTAACACTCCAAGGTGGTGTCTTTCAGTGAGTTTTATCGGGGAAAGTGAACACGTGTACTCGGATTCATCACCATGCTGTCAGTTAACACAGAGAACCGGCTTATCAGCCATATTAAACCACGTGCATTGACTTTTGTTTTTGTTCCTCCACCTTATAGGAAAACGGATGCTACGAGATTTGATTATCACACGGCCTTCGAAGTAGCGTGCCACAAAATGGAGCAACTATGTAATTCAATGGATAAAAAACGTTCCTTGTGCCTGGCTGAAGTGAAGAAACTTCATCACACAATGATGGTGATATAAAAAAAAGTTAAGTTGGCGCTTGACGATCAGAAAGCTTAAGAACAGTAGTTAACCCGTCGGGCATAGCGCTTGTGTTGAAGTATAAGCAAAGCGGACAATAACAAACCGCCTGCGACCCAATGTAAGGCACCACTGGTTGTATTTGACTCAGAGTAGCCGACATAAGTTCAAACACAAGAGGACATTGTCATCGAAACCATGCTTCTCAAAGCTAACCATTCCTTAAGACAGCTGCTCAAATGATGCCTCAGCCAGGAAAAAGCAAGATTTTCGTAGAAAGTTTAGTAAAACTGTCGCGCGAAGGAAACACTTTTTTAAGACTCTCTCCAGAGAATGAGCAAAGTTCGGACCAACAAAATCCCGCTCACTCCGGAATTGTTATCATTCGTGGGGGTGGGGGCACGTGCTTTGAGAACGTCTGTGTACAGAAAAAGTAACAGAAAAACACAGATGTCTGTTTTGTCGATGGCCTTTTTGAACAACTCTAACAACAACTGTATTTTGACTTTCCACCGTGTGTTTGATAGATTTGGCATGATTGTCCCATATCAACGAATACTCGCGCCTCGAGCGCCATTTCTTGAGGTCCTCTACAAAATCCACGATGATAGCTCAGTTCTCCACTCATTCAATCCGCACATTAAATTTCCTCATGGCTTTGCACAAACATGCAACCGCGTAATGTGAATTTTTTCGCTCAGGAACTGGAAATATTTAAACATGTCAAGCGCACGTTTCTCTTCCAGTGTAAATTATCAGGCCTGAATTCACAGTGCACATGTCCGTGAAACGGAATTTCCTCATTCAGTTAGGTGATGCCAGGGTGTCTGTTTACTTACGCTACTTCCGTTTCGTCATTCACCTCGTACACCGGCTTCCAACACGCGTACTGCTTTTGGCGGAAGTGGTTACAGTGATTGGGATTCACCCCAAAAGTGGTGGAAACCATGTTAACTATTTCCCTCCGAAATATGTTTTACCACCTTAATTTTACTAACCATAAAACCTTTACTCGTCCGATTAACAGAAGTACTGGTGACAATCAATTTCCACGGGAAATAAAACCCAAGTGTGTATACACAGGTGACTTCAAAAAAAGGATACTGCACGCGCGACATCTCTTTCCATTTGGTCTAACTGACACAAATCACCACGTGACGTGAGTTTGAATGTAATCACTGATTCTACTTCATAGATTGTACTTCTGTACTTCTAGTTAAGGGTAAACTCAATAGATAGAGTGAGGTGAATGATTTTTAGAAATACAGTGACGATTCCAGTTAATCAAAACTCTGCTCCACATAATAAAGACCTTACTTCCAAACATAAAAAACAGTCAATCAACACAAACAACTTTAAAGTGTGAACTCAAATGAATAATTAATAAGATTGTACTTCTTCTGGGAATAACAAGGAAGTGAAGGTGATTTATCTTGTGCTCATTTGGATTTAACCTCATTTGTTTGCTATCATTTTCCGCCTTGAAATTCTTTTCAGGAGTGCATTTTGCAGCGAATGGGTCTATGACTGTAGACTCATAGTGAAAACGGCTACATGATTTCGATTGATTTCAGAATATTTGTCATGGAATAGTTTATCATCGATCATGATGTCGGGGTGGCGCACCGCAACAGCACGATTGATTAACAATGAACAAACCATGGTCTATCAATGGGATGAATTACAAACATGAAGGGGTCTGGATATTAAAATACATACTCTCCCAAATTTATTTGATACTCCCAGCCAGAACAGAATCTCGACTAGCCAGTTAGCGAACACAGGAGTCGAGGATTGGAAACCTCTGCAAACGGAAATCCGAGGATACAGTATAAACGAGAGGAGAAAATTCAAGGAAGGAAACGTAACCTACGATCTGCAGACAAATGAGCCATCACGGCTCACTCAACTTCGCTGACGTTTTGTGTAATGGATCAACTGCCAAAGACTGTAAGCACCAAAAGTGGCATCCTTTCGTGACTTCCTTGTTGAACCAGACGTTGATCCTTCTCACGTACCCGCGGGGTATTAAGTTGAACTTGTAAAAAGCAGTAGTAAGTTGGACCGGCTTTTAATAGGCAACGCAAGGAGCACCGATGCGAACCGAAAATCACATAGAGAGGACAGCAAATAAGTACACAACTTCCTGTTTGTGTCAGTTGATCGGTGTTGGTTCATTTTGGCAGTACTACGGAAAAGAACTGCTTGTCCTTTCATGATCTGATTGAAAGGATCGGAACCTTGTTATAACCAACCGTTTTTTAAGTTAGGCAACCTGACTACTTGTGAATAGAAAACCAATTAACCCAACTAATCATCCATCTTACCACACACAGAACTACTGACTAGGGACTTAATCGCATGCAGCCAGACCCCGAAAACCTCACTCATACGAAGCCTTTCGCTTGTAGTAGGACTGGTTAGACGGGAAAAGAGGGAACTGATCACAGAACTATTTGCCTATCGGTTATAAGATCCTGACGTGTAGACCATGAGTCCGCTAACCGATCCTTATTAGACATCGGTTTTGTTATCACCAGTCGTTTACTTAGGCAATATGTTCATTCGTGGATAGCCCGGATATTTACCTGAACTAAGCATCGAGTGTTCTGATTAAGCTATCGGCTTCGGATGCTGCCAAGAAGACTGTGTTCAATGAACACGCCTGATTGGTGAGCCTAACTAGGTGGTACAAGTGGTTTTGCGCCGCAGGTACAGTTACAACTGTGTCCTCAAGGTGGTAGCTGTTTACTTTGCGTCCATTGTCACGCCTGGCAGTGAACAGAGCCTCTGCCATGTTGTGATAGATGAAATTCTGGCAGCAAGAGAAACAGTCGGCAAAATGTGGTCGATGTAACAGCGCAGTTAAAATGTCTTCGTAAAACAAGGCACCAAAGCTGCGAACGGCTTGAGTAGAACGGGTACTGCACAGTCTGTGAGGAAATACAACTAGAAAGTGTGTTCAAATAAATCTCCGAGAGACGGACAAGGAAACGGTTGTTGGTTCATGCTCAAACTAAGAAAAGATGTATTTATTGGCAGGTGAGAAGGCATCCAATGCCAAGAAAATTCGAACCACTGTAGCATGAGGCATAGGTGAAGAACAAGTTGATCAGATTGTCGGGATGCTACCAGAAACAACGTGGATACCAGTATGATCAACGATCCTCACTAAGTAGCCTAAGAGATGGAGACAGATGGCCGTTGCCGAGTAAACTTTCTCACAAAAAAATCAAGAGTGCTAGATGACTGCGATAGATTCTCAGCAATTTGTCGCACTCACAATATGCTGTGGTAAAATATACTGATAAGTCGAATTAAATGTGATAACACACCTGACCACATGTGAAGGAACAAGCAACCGTATAAGTTTTGACACGGAGGGCGTCGATCAGAATAGAGGCCTACTTACCTCGTGGAGAACATAGGCCGCAGAGTAGACATTTTCCTCAATTAAGCGATCAATCCCAACTTGTGCCTTGTCTCTGTCTCCATAGGGTTGGGATGCCAAAATTTCGTAGGCTACTTGGTGACGCTGGGTTGAAGTGAAATACGAGTCTGGGACATTGCTCCCGAGAAATCTGTGAGATAGTAAGATATAGGAAACGAACCTGGGAAGACGAAATTTGCGCAGGTTTGGGTGTGAGTTCAACCCGGAAGGTGTGGAAATTCACAAATGCATTTCCAACAACAATAAATTCGGCACACACTGAGATCGCACCCAAACGCCATGCAAACCGTTCTAAGCATCATACTGGGAAGATGTGACTTGTATCCGGAACGAACAAACGTACGGCTAGGAACTCTGTCTTTCCGAGTTTTTGGATCTCAGAAAAAACACCAGACTATTGACGTAAGACTGTATTCCATCGGACTATGAGCACAGCTCGGCTTGCAGATGAGTATAATACCAGCCGAAATTAGGTTTGTATTTAAGTTCAAGAAGGTACCGTGCCGCTGCGATGAACAAAACACGTTCGAATGAGCAAATAATCATAGATCCTTGAGCTAGCATCTGTTTTTACACCGACTGCTGCATGTACTGCCACACCGGTAAGAGGAAAACAGTCGAGTTGTTCCGCCTGGGCATCCTATAAATGCTTAGGTACTGCGTAATCTGCATGTGAAATTGGAGGCGAGTTACTGCCGAGTCACCCAATCCTGGACACAGGCAATCAAAAAGTCACGGGTAATTTTGCACTATAGGCCTCCCACAGGTCAGGAGTTTATGCTCTAACCCGAAGTTTGAGCTCACCAGTAGGACGGACAACCATTATCTCAGCAGAAATAAAAGTGGATGTAGGAAGCCAAGTCGTCAAGCTACGTCAGTCTTATCAAACATTTGTACTACAAATATAAGAGGATAAACCTACCTAAGCGCACAGAAAGTCAATGAGACTAACACCTATTAACGACAACATTGCCAACGGAGTTGTTCATCACTGTTGTCGTTTGACCACGTGACCTATAATATTTGTTGTTGGTTGTGCATAGTCAATGAACAGAGCAATGGCGCTGAGGAAATAATTTAAAAAAAAGCAACTGCATTCGGAATGTATGAACGTTGGAGAACCACGACAATGTTGGTGCGAAGTAAATTCATTTGATAGGTGTTGCATTTTATGACCGATCTTTGGGTCTTGCAGGCAATTTCTGCCTACTTCTGAAGTAGCATTCCCATGTATCAAGTATGCAGTTATCCTGATGTCACCCACCAAGGACAGGCTGACTGTCATGCTTTCTTGGCCTTGACGACGCCTAATAACATCAAGACCAATAAATTAGTCCTGCGTTGGGCATGTCTTTGTTAGTAGTTCCGAGTGAGCTTTCGGATGGGGTCGAAATTCCTGTGGTTGTTATCGTACGCCAAAGACATATACTATATACATGATTTGTATGTATAATATTAGGAAACCTCTGGGGGGCGCAAAAACCTACGGAATAGATCCACGTAAAGCAACCTCTTTAGAACTACGGTACTTAGAGGAAGTTCCATGAGCACCATAGTCTCTTGAATCGAACGAAACAGGGAACTAGTGCGACAAGCCTTTTTCACCGGAATTAGGGTATCTGGGAATTTCTTCAGTCGAGATTTTGTCCTTGCAGTCAACCTATGCAGAATGCAGAGGAACACTATACAGCCGTTACACCTTCAATCAGCAGCGCGAAGCTCTAGGGCGAGTCATGTCGACCAAATCATACGGCCCTGTGTTAGCAAACCGTAGGGCGCTTAGAAGAATAATTCACATGGCGAGTGAGTATTCCATCCACTTGACCGGACAGTCAACACATGACCTCGGAATGGGAATTCCATGATTGAAGGACGAATGGTGCTTTATCTTGCCTAATTACTAGTTAACCACATTATTGCTAAGTCAGTCGGTTTTTCTGCATAAACTGACAAAATCTCGATTATAGAATTCAGCGATGCATTTATGCATACCTGGAGTGTAGAAATAAATCAAACTCTGATGTTCGTCCACTTCTGGGTGATATCGTTTACCCTTGCTTTAACAGCACAGTTAGTTTCAGTTACTAAAAACCGAGAGTGCCGGTGCAGCAAATTCGATTTGATAGCAAGCTTTTTTCCTACTTATCAATACACATTGACTACCAGGACGAGGGCTCGAGTTACACTGAGAAATAAAGAGGGAAAACAGATCCCAGTAACCAAAAGCCTTTAACAAGTTGATTATTTATAGTTATTATTTTCAGTTAGTGTCACCCTGTGCCTTGTTCCGTGAATGGCTTAAACCCC
>SJOL01007899.1:436572-471549 GCA_004794785.1 Opisthorchis felineus | reverse complement strand
TCTTCCACCAATAAGGCACCTCAAAATTCCCTTTTAGGTACCGAGATGTCCAGAATTTATGTGCAAGATTTGCTGTCATTCTGTCGATCGGGATGCTTGATGTATGCCGATCCGTGATTATGGGCATCAGTATTATCTCCAGCAGACGTCTTGGAAAAATTTCCTATTTGGTCAGTAAACGGGCAGTTTTCAAATAAACTTCCCAATAGGTAAAACTGTTCAGTTCGTGTCTTACCACATTAATTGGAAAGTTGTCTTCACGGTCACCCTCAAGAAAGAACTTTGGGTTTTGGTAACCCATGACCTAAAATCTAGCCCCGATACTTCCACAAAAGTTAGCCGACCCAGCGGCTTTTTTTGCGCCATGCGACGCACATTTCGGCAAATAACACCCTTCCGCTCTCACATACGATCACATCTACAATAAAGTCAGCCGGAATCATTTTCACCTACAAAACTGGGAACTGACCGACTGGAGAAAGCCGCGGATCCGAGTATACATTGAGTCATCGCGGGTTGAGTTACCAGCTTCGTCTAAAAGAACTGAACTCACTATCTCGTGGACACCGCGGTGAGTTAACAGAATCTCAAAGGTAGTGTGCGGGAGGAGCCTAGCGCATGCTTAATCTGCAGTTGGAAGCACCAGGAGGAGGGCACCGTTCGAAAGTGCTCAAGCCTGAAAGAAGCCGCCTTCCAGTAGCCTACATGTTATTGGCGCGTGCCTTCAATGGCTGGAACGATTTTTCCGCCGAAGTTTGTGATGTTTCTTCTGCGGCAAGCCTCAAGAAGCAGCTAGGTTCATGCATGAGGTGTAAAACAAACGAGAACTTATGAGGATAAGGTCCCTCCAACTATTCCAAGACTTGAGATATTGTATGGCTTCCGCCTTTGCGTACTCTTCCAAGACTTGATATAGCTGTCCTCTGTTTCCGCCTGTCTGACAATTCAGACCCACATAGTGTACTGATTATTGGCCTAAGTTTACTCTTGCATACTTCACTCACTGCCTACGCGTGATGTGGTGTTCGCTACACTCACAACACAATCTACATTGCGTGCGACAAACAATTCTACACTCCTCGGTCGACATTTGACTGAACACTGCCGTCTAAATGTAAACAGGACGGAATATATGGAATTGACAACAATCCAGTAGACTTCGGCTAAACTATGCCACCCGAAATATTGTGAGGGACTGCTAAACGATTGAAAGCATTTTTTTGCGAACAATGTAGATAGGTCACATCAAGTGCCAGTCAAAACGTCTTTTCGTATGCCGGTACAACTTTTACGCTGGTCTAATTTGCCCAGGATAAACTGACCTGAGGCTGCTAAACTATTAGGTGCCTTATTATGTGTTATGATCAGTTGGTTTACTATGTTGGTATGACCGTCACCCAGGGCTATTAGGGTTAATGATAACGTTCACATGTGTTACTGAATAGGTGATACACATGCCTAGCGGAACTGCTAATAACACACTGAATGAATGCTGTCCATCTAATTACACGGTTTTCTTCTAAAGTGCATTCAGCCAATGGTACTGACTGTCACTCATACCGTACACTATATTGAAGACATTCTATATCAGCTCGCAATCCAGAAAAACAAACTAGGCAAGTTTAGACAAATATCTAAACAAATCTTGGCCTAAAAATGCTGATGGTTTCCAAATTTCTGCTCTGTAGGTTAAAAATTACTATCGTTGACTCACCTTTCGATTTTTGATTTCTTGAACTGACAGGTATAGTATTCTGTTGGTGGGTTTGGTACATCCTGGTGCATGATGTTTGGTATGTGGAGAGCTTTCAAGACGGAAGCGGACCAATTGGACATCTGACCTTCACCCACATACTGAGCAGAATGACAGGAGAAAACCCGATGTTAGAATGCGTGAATCTCTTTGTAGACAATATTCTGTTTAGCACACAGATGCAGTAAAGTTGGGGAAGGTAATACCCACTCGTAAGTCTCTACCTGCTACTTTCCGACCAAAATACGTTTTTAGAGCATGTCGCTGTGCCCACATCCTATCCGTCAAGAAGTGACGAAGAGCCCGCTGTCATCGTGGAATAGTGAGTCAGAAGTTAATACATTGTACTACTCAACACAGTACTCACTGGCATAAGGCGTGACCATGTGGTGGGGAAATAAACCGTCTGTCTCTCAGCTGATTTAGGGGGGGAGGTTACCGAAAAACAATCCAGTTTCATCAGAATCCTCTTCTCAATGGGGTTAGTTGGCGGTCAAAGGATTCACCCTGAGATACTGTCGCAGAGGAGCTACATATCTGCGTTTTAAATGTTACCTTTTAGTCTTATGTAGACAGACTTCGTATGCTTCTACCAACCCATTACAAGTTCTTTTTGGGACACATTACCATCACTTATCCAACATGCATGCACTATGGAGGTAAAAATCAATGCAAAATGTTCGTTACCACATATGAAAAAGGAGTAAGAACTGTGAGTTGTGCTCCAAATAGGTATTGGAGAATTGTGAAGTATTTCTTTCCCATACGCCAATAGACATTTTTAAATTGCTATACTCTTTAGTAAGATGCTTTGAGATGACATTGGGTTTTACTAGATATATTTGCTGTGAAGCAGATAAGAGGACTATCCTCATAGGAGTTCCCCAGACTGAATAAACTCGATATATATGTATCCTAAAATGTGATGTGCATTAAGGAAGTTTGCAAATACGGTTTACGTTTGGATTGGGAAATAACGTGAAGAAAATTGTTCCTTCCCCACAATGCGGTAGGCGTCCTTATTGCATCGGTTATGGCAGGTGAGCGCCCGTATGTATAACTGGTGTATTATCTTCAATGATGATTATGATAATTAGCATTGCATTAGAACTTTCGATATGCTACCAGAAAGTGGACAAAATCACCGTTTGGGTTACTCCAACCACTGCGCAACCAGTGGCGACTAACCCGACAAATTCAGAGTTGTAAAATAGAAATCACGAAATAAATGTGCCGCTATACATGGAGTTCAATTTGGTAACGATAAACAGCGTAGGAACAGGCAACACCAATAATTGTTATGCACACGAGAGATCTTGGCGAAACCAGTGAATACATACTGAGACAACTCACTTCGAGTGGAGCACGCAGATGCAGCATTTCGGCATAATCACACATGAGAGTCCAAGGAATATGAAGCTTCAAATAGTGCGTCTGAGTTGTAGACCCGGGAAAAACTTCCTGGGTAAGGGACAACGGTCATGAAAAAATGGCATGAAAGTTAAAACTCGAACATGAAGCGCGGTGTATGGTTCAATCAATAGGAATTCAGGCACGAGACTCTATGAGGTGGTGAGACAGTGGTCCAGAATTTATCGTTCGAGGTTGGTCTATATGGAAAACCGACGCTAGCTCAAAGGGACCTACCATCTTGTAGACTTTGTTCCGGTTTTAACCGATTTGCTTTTCGCAGCAGATAAGCAATAATAGGGTTTTCATTTCACCAAGCGAAGTGAGTCAGTATGGCAATCGGTTTTTAATTGTTCGGATTCCAGTTCCACCAAACAACTCTCAATCTCCTTTACTCCACGGTCATTTGATTAGTAGGATGGGATGGCAAAAATTCAGTGACTTTGATGAGGTTGCGTGACCTGATCCCGTAATTACTGACTAAGATAATAACTCAAAAACGTTTTGTTGCCATCGTCCTGTTGTTATTCGTACATTCAAATCCAGCAGTCGGTAGTCTTCTTTTCGCACGATCATTCAGAAGAGAAAAGAAATAAATAAAGGTATTTCTGGAAGCTTTGAGACGGGGACCAAAATGTCGTTACGTATTCTGCGGGGGTTTTTTAATACTAAAAAGAGTGGAATAGGTGTTCAAAACAACACCAATCACCAATATCGCACGTACACCGTTTACACTGATAAGCATATGAAGGTGTGCAAGTCAGACATGTAACTGCTCTAGCGAGGGGGTATGCATGTATGTCACGTGCTTCAGCCTGTCGGCCATACCCGGACGGTTGTGTGTGTTCTTCACTGAATCTCATGACTTCGCTTTTTTGATATTTTGATCAGGTAACAAAGCGATATAATGCAAGCTTCAGTGTGGTTACTTCTGCTGTGAAGTGCGAAAATTGTGTTCCTTAATTCTCCGAACTATCGTGCAAACGGATCTCTCAGGTATCCAGAACGCCTGACTAGCTCTGCCGACCTGTGGCTTTGACGAAACTCAGGTTTTCTGGATAATGCCATCTATAAAACGTTATCTTGCCTTCAGCCCTCACTTTGTTCTTCACTTAGCAATCGATTTGCTTTCGTCTTCTATATCCCTCTGAACAGAATACAATTTCCGTCATGAAACGAAAACATTTTCAGAGAATTACTGCTTTTCTGCTCTGAACATTGGCTTTACTTGTATTTCGCGCGTTCGGTGTTCTAGATGAGAAGGTAATTGGCTTATCTGTCCTTGGAGCTTAGTTCAGCACCCACACGGCCCTTTTCGAAAAGTTTATTGACAAATTTAGTTGCCCGCTCCTCCATATTAATTTGGCCTAAGACTGACTTTAAATCACGAACGCATTCAGTGGCGCCAGGGAAGGGATGGTTTTTCGTATGTACGACCAATTTGTAACTTGAATTAAACTGCTCAAAATACATAGTCGTATTAGACAGAGACGTTAGGTAGAAAGCGTACAGTGTTTCGGTAAAAATCCTTTTGATAAGTCAACATAACGAAGAGTGAGCAAGGATGACGATCGTACTATGGACTAAACAGCTGTACAGTGCTTTTCGGATTTTCAGCATACACGGGTTTTACATACAGAACGAAATCTCAGGTGAAAATTCTTAAATCTCCTTATACTGCCAACAACCTCTAAGCAGCTCAGAGGAAGAAGAACTCACAAGATGAATGAAACCGCCATCTGGGAAGCCGTCAGTCGAGGAGCAAGTTAACACGTGACCACATGGCGTGAATTCCGTGATTGAAGGATGAGTGGCGCTATATTCTGCCTAGGTACGAGTTAATCACATTGATAGCCAGCCGCTCGTGGCCGAACGATTAAATGTTCAAACTGCTAGGGGGAGGTCATTGGTTGGGGACTCTTTGGAGTTTCATGAGATACGCACGGCTGATGCTTCTCAATATGAATGAAACAGCTGTACAGCGATTACCGATTTTCCTGTATAGATTGGCTTCACTTACAGGATGAAATCTCCCTTAAAAATAGCGTCTTGATAAAAACTAGTGATTCTGCATGAGGGAGAGATGGTGGTTGTAGAGCTGTATGGTCACTTTATTTAAGAGTACGGTCTTGTTTAACGTGGGTACGTCTCCAATACTTTATCGCCACTAAACTATAGGAACTATATCCAGGTCCGGCGACGTTCACCAATTTGCAAATTGGTCTGGTTTCGAAAGACCCAGATAAACCCAACTGAGTGTTCCGTTTGTGACGTTCTTCAACTGAATGTGCTGCAAAAAGGTCGATATTCTAGGTGCGGTATTCGAGGCATCGAAGTATATTTTCTTGACATAACGCACTACTTATAAGGCTGCTGAAAATTTTTCAACAGCCCACTGCCAGTCTTAGTCTTTTTGCTGTTAGCGAAGACTCAACTTAATCTTTTGTTTGTCATATTTGCTAATATTCTTCGATAATTCCGGCCGTATGCAATTAGCTATCCAAAAATTTCCCTACAACTAGTGGGGTTCGTCAGGGCTGTTGCCTCTCCCCATTTTGTCCAGGTTTGTTATTGACACCATCGTGGAGTATACTCTCCAAATGCCCATGAAACTGGGTGCCAAAATAATATCTGAAGAAAGGTTCGTGGCATTACAGGAAGCTTTACGAAGATTGCTACATATTTTATTGAAACGTTATTCAAGCTATCGCAGCATTTTCCTTCATGTGACATTATTCATAAGGGTAATGAAAACAGCGTACAGTCCGCTGCCGGTTTCGCTCTTCCTAAATAGTATTACAAACGAGAGATCCAGTTACGTTTCCCGTTAAGACCAACAATTACCAATTTTCTATTCACTCAGCATTCGTTACCATGTGTTCTCAATCAGTCGAACACTGTGGTTGGTTTGACTTTCTTGAATCGGCTATGGGGGTCATGCCCCGGCGGACAAACTCCCATCCACTTTTGGCACACGTCTATTCCCCGTTACGCGCATCCGCATGTGCGATCTCCTCTCCGTCGGTAATTAGTGTTCTACTTGTCCGGTAATCCTCATATTAGTTGAACTCCATTTTTCCAATTTTCAAACATAGCGGAAACGTCTAATATTAGACCCAAACAGAATAACATATTTGTTGGTAGTTTGAGGAGATTTGTGGATCTGTTCTGCAAGCGCAGCCTATCTATGCTGGAAAGCCAAGAAACACTGTAGCTATTCCATTCTTATTGGGAAGCATCAGCAGTGTGTACCTCATGAGACTCCACAAAGTCTAGAAACCGCGACCTCCCGGATAGTAGTTTGACCACTTGACCGCTCGGCCACAAGCGGTTGATCACCAGTGTGATTAACTCGCACTTGGACATGATTAAGCACCTCTAGTCATCACTTTAATGGCACTCGACAGTACGTTCAAGACCGTGAGTTTGGATCCATGGAGTGAAAATCATGAAGCGGGAGAATATCAGACTGTTTTAGTGATATGTTTAGCTAGACAGTGATGGTACTGCGTCATTAAGAGATAAATGACAATTATCGGTTTATTTAGGCTTGCCTGACCCAGGAAAACGATAAAAATCACTTTTTCTCTCTCTCTCCATTAATGGAATACAGGGCAGCTGAAAGTTACCATGTGGCGATTTCGATCTTAGCCAAAAATTGAACAGCTCGTTTTCTACTGTAAAAGTTCGTTGTCTACAATTTTCCCTGTGATTTTCCATCCTTCGCAAAGTAGCAATTAACTCACATCATCCAAATCAACAAAGTTCTTTGCAGTTAAATACAAAAAGCGGGGCATTGTAGTACTATCTACATGCACTCAGACCGAGAAGGGGACATTGAGAAAGTTTTTCCGCATTTTTTCCGGATAATTAGCAAAGTTTTCGTATCGTTATCACCAAGCGATTCAGAGATAATGAGGTAGGTAAGGAAGCCTAAGTGGAGCTTGAGAATCGCCAAAATTTCTTTTGTTTATCTAACAATCATGGTGCTTTTCTCCTTCTTTTACGGATCACAGACAGATATCATAAGCGTTCACAGAAGGTTACGGTAAAATATGTTGGGCGAAACTGACAAAAGGAAGTCTAATGATGCTGAAAAACCAGTTTTATATAGACTGATATGAACTTAGCGGAATGCGAGGCAGAAGTTTGGCATTTGCAAGGTGTGCAACGAGTGACAAACAAACCGTTGCATCATATTGCATTCCGGAACGACTGTTAAAGTATCAAATAGGCCTGTCGCGGACAGTTAGGACATTATTAGAATCAGGACTTCACTTGAAGCTTGAAGACTTTCTTATAACATACTCAAACATGCAAAGCAGTAAACTACAGTGGGACCAAGGCTGGTTGACCACTGAACAATGCAACTCCACAGTAAGTGTTTAATAAAATGAACATCATGCTTATGAGGTTTCATGAATCAGAGCATCGGTGAGCTTTGTTTTATCTTAGGCTCAGACCTGACAGAATTGCCAGCGTTCCATCATCAACCAGCATACGATGGCTGTTCGTTCCTCTTAGTTCACCGAGAACAAGTTCAGGGGAACATCATTTCATGGATAATAGATGTGATTTGATCGTATTGTGCTGTAGGATTTTATCCCATTGCGAATTGTATTTGCAATATGTTTCTGATACAGAAACTGTAAGCATGGGCGGTTGTTTTCGTGGCTCCGAAGCCAATTGCTGTCGTTCATATCATCCGACGACAATAACACAAATCGAGCAGCGTCAACGGTTCTCGCTCAGAAGGGAATAATACGCTCCCCCAACCACGTCAAGCGCCTACTCACAGCTTGTCTTACAGTCCGAATCATGCGAAATTGGATTTCGCTGGAGACTGACGAGGTGCCCGTTATATTATTGCAAGGGGTGCTTGGGACTTATTCAGTCAACTGGAGATAGCTGCCAGTCAACAGTACTGTAGTCTTTTACTATTTGTTGTCCCGATTAGGTGACTGAGTAGCAGGTTATAGGTCCAGTTGCAGCCAGATTTTCATTCGTTTTGAAGAAATGCAAGACGGAACCCTTACTGCCGCCAAAAGTCGAGTATTTCGAGCAGAAAGAGAAATTGCCCACGAATCATATGGGCTTTCAATCTGTCCGACTCTGGTATGTACCACCAATAATTCGGAAAAAACAACTACACATCAATTCTTGGCTTTTCAGAATATGATGACTTTGACGAAGTCCACAAATATTATTCCTGAGCTTGCTTCTACATCAGGAGTCCAGCACATTTTTGCGCGAAGTTCTCGATTAAATATGCTGTATCTCATCTGAAGAAGTCTCAATAATAAACAAGTGAAAAGATCCCGTTTGTGAATAGAGATGGCGTCACAAACAGAAGCCAGGTCTATGCGAGTAGGGGTATCTTCTTGTTTCTGATAACCTGCAGAATAAATTCTCTAAATCCTCAGGTTTCCTGTTCATTTATTCGTTATTGAAACTCTGCAGTATCCAAGTGATAAATTACAGGGAAACAAACTCGCGAAAGTTTACAAAACTTCTCTGTTGTTTCCTATTTCCCAGTTTATTTCGGGAAAAGACTGTTTCACAATGCCCATTGTGTTTGCAAGACAGTAAAACAACGGGTATAACCGTTGATATAAAGCTGATAGAAAGGATAACGCTGGTAATTAGGACATTCAGGGAGAGTTGGTTAAGATTGTCTACAGAACTGGTAGCATTAAGGGAGATAATGGTCACTGGCCTTTACTCTGTTTCAATAAAGAGTGTGGTGAAGAGGTTGTGTTACGTTGCAGGTACAACTTGTACGATAGACTCGCACTAAAAAGAAGTTATGCTAAGAAAACCAATCCATGAGGGATTGTTGCATTGCTGGTAGCTATATATGAGAGGTGTGACATACCTACTAAATGGCCGTTTTCAGGACCCACCACTCAACTCAATACCCAATAAACCTAAGTAGTCGATGGCAATGAATCGATTGCACTATTGAGTCTCATTGAACCGACCGTCATAAAAAACAATTTTGATCTGGGTTTTTCGAAACCTACATGAGTTAGTATATGACTTTGTAGGGTTTCGGACAAACGGTGTGAAAGACACAACTCATTGAGATAAGGGTTAGTTCACTTGCAATCAGATCTAGGAGTTGCATAGATTGGGTCATCGTTGAGACGTAAAAATGGACAACGATGATTATGAGTGGTAAATGAAAGCAAAATGAGGTTGTAAAAACATCTAGCGCGTCTAAGAGCTTTGAATTTCGCACCCAATGAATTCAGGGTGCCACTGAATCACACAGACAATATTGTTGACAGCATGAAGTCTTGAGTTTACAAAGCAACAGAAGTATTCGAATGAGATGAGGACCACTACATTTCCTCCTGATTATTTGTTGCAAAGACGAATAAACGAAGCTTCTAATATCTACGCATCAGTCCATGAAGCATTGAGGATTCAACCATTTGACCCTCTGAGAAGTCACTACGAATCAGAACATGTAGCGATACCTCTCTCATCTGGAAGGTGTCACCTCAAGTCACCACAAATCCGGTCCATCACCAAAGTCAGCTTCCGGTGGGATGAGTTTCAGTCTGTCATACGCGGTACTGAATCTGACGTGATGTGAGCTCAGTGGCTGAATGAAAAAAGAACGTCTGTGTACTCTCTCTACATTACTATGATGGATGCCTTGATCATAAAGCACGTGACTTTTCTGCAATGTAATCAGAGTTGTAGTGGAGCCAGACGAACGACTTACCTTCTTCTGTAGATGGCATTTGGCTGTGCTCTTGGATTTCTGAGGTACCGTGTCCAATAAGCTATCAGCTAGATGTACAATTCTAATAAATCAATGCAGCAGCTCGTGTCTGATGGCTCTGATTCGTTCGGTCGCACCAAGGTAATTACCGACGGGGCAGTTTACAGTCCCGGCCTCAATCCGATTGAGATTCTGTGGGTTCTGCTATCTCGCTGAATGTACACGAACATCAAGAATTTTCCAAAACGTGAACAGAGCGTGTTTACTGGTGATGCCTTTACAAAAAGCGATCTATCTAATTAAACAGAGGTAGAGATCTTCTGGAAAATATAAGTGGTTCTGAATTTTTGTCAATATAACTGTTCGTATCCGTCGAGCAGATTGATGAACCATCTGGTATAGTAACAGCCTGTCAAAATGCTTAAACATCTTCTTCTGCTTCATTTGAAGTACTGAAAAGGTAAATCCGGTGCTAATAAACGGAGCGAAAGGAATACAGTTAAAGAACTTTAAACTACTGGGCCCAAGGGAAGGATACACAACTTCCGGTGGGAATTCAATCAAATAACGCAGTTCATCACCGTAACACAAATCTCTCCATTGTCGGGTTTTTCGATGCCAGTGATGTCGGTGGCTTGTAAGTTTCGACTTAAAAATCTCTGAGTCACAAAACACAGGCGGACAGTCTGCACAGTCACCACGTACGTTTCAGGAAGTGGGTCGGGAGCGATCAAGTTTTAAATGCTTCTGAGTGACTTGGCTCTTGCATCATTCCCGTTTTTTCAGCTAACGAACGTCGGATGACACCAATGCACTGCTGGTTGTGCTTCTGTCCGCGGTACTTTTTTCCCATTCGAGTGAACAACACAACAACAGCACAACAATCTACTCAGAGCGTATTACGCAATTCATGCACCCCCAACTCGTTGGGGAGCAATGTCTCTGTCAAAATAATGGACACACGCCCGATCACTCACGAGTAAACCTGGTTTCTTATCAAATAAGACGCTTCTGCGTTTGGACTGAATCCGTAGAGGGTGGGCGGAAAACATTGTCCTACTAAATCACTCACCAATTCTGTTTCGACACCTATCTTGTGCAGATTCGCCAGATATTCATTCCGAAGTCTTCGGTTGGTCCGAACAACTTTGCTGGGATGTTTTTCGTCGGGATTATCCTCCCAAACCAGGACGTAGTCTAGAAGCATTAAAAAAGAGATTACCCTTGATAGCTGGGTGCACCATCGGTAGAATAGATTGAAGACAGTAAATGTCTTGAAAGGTTTAGTAAATCATTATGGAGTAAAAGTGTCCTCAATGGAGCACCAATGCAAGTACACAGAGAGGCGCAGCTTTTAGTGCTGTACAAAGTCAGACCCTAAGAGAGTAAAAGTTCCAGAGCAACTAGCCAAATCGTTCGGTTTCTTGATTTTTTCATTGAGAAAAATAGGAAGCTTCCCAAGAGAGTTGCTTTAAAATTGCGGTGGAATTATGATTTTAAAAAGCTGTCGATGAAAAAATCGACGATGAGTAGAGTTGATATCTCACACAGCTGGATTTCACTACAGTTGGCAGGCAAGCCGATTAAGCGAGACATATGCATCACACAGCATCGACTCAACGGAGAAGGATCTAGTGCGTAATCCCAATCCCACAAAATTGACTACGTCTCCAGCCCGCGAATGCTGTCTGATAGTTGAAGTTCGCTGGGTTCATCGTGTTAATTTTCCCGCTTAAGCCATTTAACTCGTTTCATTGCTCTTGCCATGTTTACTACCAGATCTTTGGAGATCATATGAGACTTCACAACTTCCACATTCTGTAGACTGTAAAAATCCATCACGTTCGGTGGGTACGATTCGGCCAAAGCCAGCCGCCAAATCGAACAAGTCCAAAGTGGCCGCAAACGTATTCACTTGTAGCCATCATTTGGGATGATTTGACATTGTTACTCAGTGTTTCCCATTGTAAAGTTTCGTGGGTTGTTGTCACACTGCGCACAGAAGATACCACAGCCAATGATACACAACCAAGGTGTACGACTAACAAAGCGCCCAAAATTCTCGCTGAGGGTTGACCGCAAAACTATATTCTGAGCAGAACATGATTTTTGTTCTACGGATAACCTCACAAGGAGTGGAGAGGGTCGTCAGGAGGTGGATGACCGATATACTCGCATATCTCCATTCAACTTTTCCGTACGAAAGGTTCCGATGAGCCACCATCATATTATCTAGAGCCGTGAAGAAAAGATCTTTAGTTTATCACGTTCGACCTCTCCTCTAGTCTATCAGTTCTCTTTTCCAAAGTGGAGTAGGCTGGTTTGCTTTTTGACAGAGGTGATTCGATTCAGCAACCCACACAACAAGGAGTCCCCTTTAATGTAAAGCAAAGACGACAAGACAGGAATGTTAGCTAACGCAATGAATCAACATACCCGGCTACGGAGGTTTGAGGGGTTGCAGTGAGTGTATTGATTGTTTCCAGCGATCACTTGAGCCACGTTGAGTTACGCGCAAAACCCCAAAAAGTCAAACCGTTCAAATAAAGGCTTATCAATAAATGCGGTACTATGAATGCAATAATAAAATTAGAAAATTTTGAAAACCTCAAATTACGCCGGCTTTCATACACCGGTTTAGAAACCGCTAATTCCAAATGGGATCATGCACAAATAGGTTGGAACGATTACGTCTACCCAGAGTTCATGCCGACTCAAGGCAAGGTGGCCACAAGATGGTGAAACCCATGTTGTTGATTCAAACAAGACGTGCGATGACAAGGTCGAAGAGCGGTTTACGTTCAGGTCAAAACAAGAAAGGTGGTATAGGCGCAAAAAGGGAACAATAAGGCGAGGAATCGTGTTGTACACAATAAGAACAGAAGGAAAGAACGAACTGGGGGACCCTTCCAAATGGAAGCCAAGCGAACAACTGACATCCGCTTCACCAATGACTAAGCATTACCTTCGAAAGGAAAGTTTTTGTTGGTCTATTCCGTCTCAAACTCCAAAAACCGTCCGGAAGTGAACATTTTCCCGGAAGTCCCCTTTGATTCACTACCAGACAACAGTTATGGTAGCCCTCTGGCTGAATTAAGCTCGAATGGAGTTGGGGAATTCGGACGTTATATTTTCCCTTATTGCTTTTGTACTGCCCAGTCATGATATTGTACTTATGGACTTCGAATAGTGAGCAATCAACACAGCGTAGTAGAAAAAGATGCGTTTTGACATTAATGGTAGTAAATTTTATGGAGAAAGACAACCTAGTTTAAGCAGAAGCACTGGGTATCAGCACAATCTGCCTAAAGAGCGGCAACCCTCGAGCTAGTCTTTAGAATTGGGAGTTCGCTGTTGGGTAGCTTTACTGCAGCTACACAAAGCAGACGCAGACGGGACCATCCAAAGGCGGTTCATGCAGTTACTTCCATTCTTTGCTTTAGTTTGCAATATTTGCACAAATTATTTCATCTTCCAGTTTGATCGTAACCGGCCGACGATGACCAAACAATATGAAAACATTTTCCGAAATTTGCTGCCAGATTTTCGTTTGAAACTATCAGAGGAGAATTCATTGGTACGAATGACAGAATGAACACTGGGGGAGTCCTAGGTTAAGATATTCCACTCGAGCAATAATCCAAATGGTACGATAGAGCAGAGCGAAAAAGCACGGCTGATCATCGGCCCAATCACTGCATTCAAATTGGAACAACCAGACGGGATAAATAACTCACCAATTTTTCTTTTTCCGTCTGCGAAGTAGTAACCTTGTATTTTTCTGGTTGGTTCATGATTATGCTGTCATGAGTCAGAGGAAAAAAACGTGAACAGTTAGGACAAGATAAGTACTTATCCCGAAACCAAAATGAAATCTGTAGTTTTGAGTTCCCTGGCCTTAGCAGAGCTACTTACAATGCAGTTGGTCCCGACCAGCAGGAATTATAGTGTGAATGTGGAGCGCAAACGTTCCCACTATGAATGGTTTTTCGTTTAACCATGTGTCTCTAACAAGTTACGTATATTTCGTACCCGTTGTTGTTTACTTTTTGTTTCGGCTACACCCTAACTGGAGAGTTGTCCATGAATGCATGTCCGAAACGTACACAAGTCAGAGGAACGAAACCCTTGAACCAAATGAAATGTTTGGAACATCTTCAGTCCAATGGACAATGTGAGAGCCGGGAGCAGCTGCTAGTCATTAGTTACTTACAGAAATCAACGACCTGTTGCAACAGTGTCCATTTTTCCTATCATTACCGAACAACCGAATTCAGCCTCAAGCGTCCAGAGGAATTTCATTTGACCGGTTGGTTGTTCGCCTGACTCCTATTTCTTGACACTTGGCCGTTCACTGTACATTCCAAAGAGCCTTTGTTGCAAGAATCGAGGTCATTTCGATCAGAATAAAAGCTCAACAATAAGCATACGGGAATTCAGCGAAATACACTCATTTGCATACCAATTTGGTTTTGACGGGAGACTCACCTGGAACCCAGCTAAATCTCCCGTTTATGATGTTTTTAAGCAACTGAATGTGCTGCACCAGGCCGCCTCATGTTCCAGTTGCTACGATATTCGAGATATCGCAGTATATTTTCATAAAGAAAACTACTCACAAGGTTGCAGAAAGCTCTTGGAAATGAGGCGACCTTTGTACAGCACATTCAGTTAAAGAATAGCATAAACGAGAGGTTTAGTTGAGTCTCTCGTGAAAACCAAATTGATACGCAAATGAGAGTACTTGTCAGAATTTGTTCAATTTAGGTCCAAGCAGAACATAAGGATGACGAAAACTCGGGGACTGTGCCTACGTGATGAGTCCCAAGAAGGGCGAAACCGGTCGTGGGCTGTCGAAGAGTTTTCAGCAACCTTATGATTAGTGTATTATTACTATATGGGAAGTCATTCAAACTGGACTGATCAAAACCAGCATACATCTGGGGAAATCGGGTAGTTTTAGGACCCAGGTTCACAACACTCTGGTTTGAACAGTCATCCTCCGGTCCTGGAGCAATTATTATAGTGAGTCAGCACCAAAGGATGGAAGAAATGAACTTGAGTTTCGTCCTTACTAAAGCTCATCAGCTGTGTATAGCCTTGGCCGTGTTGGGGTTTGAACTCCGGACATCTGACATGCGAGGCGAGCACGTGTTCAGCACAAGCTAGAATTACTTAGTGCTGAAGTAGGTACTTGCATGGCAAGTCCACAAGTCCACAATAGCACAATACCGACCGGTTACCTTATTCGAAAAAAAATCCAATTCTTTTGATGGCGAGATGCCTGTCTAGACAGTCAATCAGGCCCTACGTTCAACGAGAAAGGACGCAGGTTGCATGTGATGCGGAAGCCAGTCAGCTGGCCTGATCGGTGAACAGAAGGGAAAACGGATGGTTGAGTTGTCCGCCAAGCTTCAACAGAATTGCCGAGCTCAGCGAACAACTCAGCTAATAATGTGTGACCAACCAAACTTCTGTTCCATGTCCGTCCCCGTGGTATGAATACAAAGTACAGAATATCGGATTTTCCAAATCATGGAGATGCATTTGGCATAGCTGTGTCAGATCAACATAACTTCACATTAAGCTTTCCCCTATACATACTGAAATCTCTCGCATCGTTGACCAGTTTTCCGTTTACTACTTTTGAATCTCTAATTCGATAACTTCCATAAGCGTGGCTTACGGTGGACGCACTGCCAGTACATCGATCATTCAACACATCTCAGAAATGAACCGGTCCGTCACGGGTTGCACAACATCACAGTCGTACTGTACAGAAGGGCAGCCTCAGTGCTGTTATAACCGCATTCCACATTCATCCTCATTACTTGTATCACATAAACAAGTCCATCCTGTTTAAGTGATGCTGTCGCAATCATGTCTTCCAGCTAGAGCTGTGATTGTATCCATTTTGATCTGCGACACGCATAAACATCCCGATCGAACCTAACTATCTGGCCAGCTGTCTAACAGGATTGTCATTAGTTACTCAAGATCCCCAACCTGTACACATTTCTCAAGCAGTCCACGCGACATTCGCTATCTCTCGACTGAGGTCCAGCAGCACACTTGCGTTTAGCTACTCTCGTTAATCGGCACGTGAGAATGTGCGCATAATATGCTTTGGTCAACGGATAATCCACAGTAGTTTCTAAGTTCTGCAGAAGTGTGCACAGTGCAACATTTGCGGTATATGTAATGATTTTTTAATCAGACAGTTACTTTCCGTACCAATGGACCATAATCACGTACCGTGTCCCAACCGGGTCAGGCTGACGCCCATCATCATCGTCGACAGCGTGACATCAGTGTTCAACACCGATGCTTCGCTGCCGTACAACCATGATTTACTTGAAAGCCTTATTGTGAAGAAAAGAATAAAAGTGGATGGGGAAGGGACTTAGTGCTAGCTTACTACAATCATTCCGAGGTGCCTACACCTCCAGACACTCATTCAGGCAATCTGGATAGAAACTGACAACAAGAACGCCACTGACATCGGTTGGCAGCCATATCTTGCAGCGTCTCTAACCAGGCGCTGTGGGGATCACGCAGTCCCCATCCGTGAGGGCAAGTAGCACCGACAGCACCCAAGCGTTTCGTAATCCCCTTCATACCCTTCTGCCAAGTCAAGGATTGGCCACCTCTCTGCCTTCTCCACTCTGAATCAAGCACGAAAAAAGAACTCTCTTCGACAAACGATGGTTAGCCATACGCAACACATGTCCCAACCAACGCAGCTTCTGGTGCTGGACACATTCTTCAATGGAAGTACCCGTTACACAACCGAAAACTGGCTTTCTAATTGCTTGGGTACGGATTCGCCGACACCAACCCACACGAGCTATGGTTCTGAGACAACGATTGTCGAACACCTGAGGACGTCTCAGTTCCGCTGCTCAAACAGGCCAAGTCATACAACAAAACAGGATGAAACCGAAAGAACTATACTTACCCGAGTGAATTAAACCAATGCATTTGATTTGATGAGATGAGAAAACAGCGAAAGTAAAGCTACTGGACGAACACCTATTAGTCGGCATTCAAGCAACGTGACCGTTTTGTATAAAGGGACGGCTACCAATAAAGCCTTATTTGAATTGGGACATATGGAAAGAATCAGTTAAATTTCAATATAAACCGAAACAAGCTTTTTGCAACACCGTTCTAAGTCAGAATTTTAAAAAAGATACTGCACTGAAAAAGGCATTTAAAGGTCGGACGCAAGCAGTTGTTAAGTCACAGGTACGCGTTCAAAATAATGCCAAAAATGGAATGACCAGTTTAAGGTGTACATCAAAACCTGGTGTTCTACTACCAGTCTGAGGACATCAAGAAATAACCTCATGTGCAACATTCTTACACAACTCTCAAGCAGCTGCATTTCTGCCAGAAGAATTCCTCGTAAATAAGGCCATCCTGAAGTAGTCTAACGACAGTTTAGGATGTTTTTAGTGGAGCGCTCAGATTTATTCATAAGCGAGGCGACTTTTGAATGAGTACATACAAAGTGGTGTGGTGATACTGATCGCTTTTGCAGATACAACACGTGCTGAGCAGTTATTATTACGGGGGAAGCCTCTCATCCCTTCTGGTCTTCACACACCAACGAACGCGACAGTCAATTATCTGTTTGGCGTAACCAACGTGAGTCGCGAATAGGGAAATATTACCGCAGCTGATGCAGATAAACGAGTTGTGGGTTGGCACAGGTTGCAATGAGCAGAATTAATAACCGACATCATGCAGTATAACCTAGTGGTGGACAAAAGTTGTACAAAGTTCGACTGCCATTGCAGGCAAGCCCTAGTGTATTGGTGAATTTGGGATGACCAGGAGCACATAAGTGGGGGTCTGCCGATCCAACTTTCCTTTTCGTCATAACTTAAGACTAGCGGTCACCTTTCAATATTACGAAAATTGACGTGCACGGTAGACTGAATCCGTAAAAAAAACCTGCACGATTGCACACCAAGGGAGAGGTGACCAGATTACTGTTCAAGCCCAGTATGCTCCAATGTCGAGCAGGCACAGACTACCAAATGAATGTGGTGGCAAATCACTGATGTTTCTTCATAAGCACAGACAAACAAAAATATTGTTTGCACCAGGACATTCGTTTTCATTTTAAAGTAAGGCCAAGAATGATCAACTCTAATGAAACCTAAGTTTGAGGTGCATTAGCAACTTTCATGAACTGTTGGGACCAAGCGCATGTGAAGGTAAAGCGGTCAGGCTTCCACAACCGCAGTACTAGACGCACTGCCGCATTACAGACCCTTTCTAACAGGCCAAGGTCGCGTTGATTCCAGATGTGCCTGAGTTGAAGCGACCCTAGCATTCACTTCGTCGGCAGTGTAACCATTCACATAAGTAAATCTGTCCACTAATGGCTCAGATGCTATGACCAGTTTCGGTGGTGCACTCACCCAGTCTTCTGAAAACACTTTGAAAGTACAAAGCGCAAACCAAAACGGGTGGTGACACTGTTTAGATTATTTTGTGTACTTTGCATCTGGATGGAATCTGAATCAAATAGCTCCTAGAAGCAGCGACTAGTCCATCAGAGTATGTGCAAAGAAAATAATCACAATTCTTCAGACGTAGCTGAGGGATATCTTAGTTTTGGAATCAGATTGTAGCTCACAATCAGAAGCGAAAGCTCAGTTATAAATAGGCCTGAAGGTGGATATAGTTTATTACCGAATGCGTCATGATTCATCTAAAGGAAATGAGAGACGCCTTTGGATCCAGGCTTTTGGGGATCTAGTTTCATCTGAAAACGGTCTGGAAATCCAACAGGATACTTGTTCGCGGTTTTGTTGAGGCACAATCATAACGTTGTTCGTTGTAGCTACCAATGCTGCACCTGCGTAAACACCGGTTGGTTTGTAAACGGTTTGCACACTCCACACGTCAGTCAATGCATCATTTTCATCCCCAGTCGAGAATGCTACTGTCTGAGAGTCGCAATCAGGCATGGTGTTCCCGAGACCAATATGCAAAATACTGTTTTACGAGCGCTGAGAAGTGGTGCAGAGTCCACCAAAATCATTCGGAGTGGTGATCAAATGCCATTAAAAAATCCATAAGATATGCTACTGATGTCACACTCACCATTTCCCAGTTCCACTGCCCATCATTACTCAGCTAGAGTTATCCCAATATTTTCCGTATGGCTACGTAACTGGAATTCGAGTATGTCTAACATTTGTGGTAAAAATTGAGGCAAGTGACTGTATCCCCAAATTGCAGTTCAGCTGAGATTTTACAGGACACGGAAACTTCACAGGTTACTTCCATAAGACCAACGATAGACGCCATAGTTCACCACCGTACGATCCGACCAGATTTTCGGCAGGTGCTCTTAACCCGCCTACCTGTAGATTACCCATACATCACGATTTCGTATATTTGGGCAAAAAAGGTAACTGTCTTTCTACCGCAGTTAAACGAAGTTCTTTTCAGTTTTGATGCCAACTCGATGTATTCTAAGTCGAATGCTTTGGAATTAGCGGAGGTTTTGGTGCACCGGTAGACATAACGTTGCTCGAGCGTGCGCAACAGACACATCAAACTATGGTTGAATCTCGATCAATATGTTTTTGACGAGGTTATTTCCTCGCGAAAAAAAGCTGCAGCAATAGGATCCCTAATATTCCCCGTTTTGGCCAACCTATATGGGGAAGAATATGACACAAGGCTGTAGCTGGATTCGAGCATCCATTGAGAGTAGTTTGGTGCTGCGCAGATGACACATTCGCTGTGATCGAATTCCAAGAACCCCAATGAGTAATGCCAGTTCCTCAAATGAATGTCTAAGTAAATTCAGCATGGAGCATGAGTTCGCTTCCTACTACCTTTCCTTGAATGTGTAAAAAACGATCGTGACGGGAGATTACACCTAACGTTTATCGGAAACCGACAGACACCAAGGTTCGTCCTTAACTACACACCGGCAGTATACGTAAATATACGTTCATCAATGTGTAGTCGAGTAAAAGTGCCGCGCACAGATCAATAAACAATATAAACAGATTGAAAAGAAACGTTAAAAAAGCGGTCACTTAAACTGTCGCCAAGCTTGGAAGTAGGTTCAGTATCAAGACATGACAAGCGTGGATCGGGACAGCGATCCTCCCACACAAAACAGGGGCAAGTGAAGTTATTAGCAGAGCATTCAATGAGACAAACGTTTGAGTAGGTTTACAGAGTGGAAACGTTTTGCTCATTATTGGTGCACCGGAAGGACCCATCGCCAGTTCGCAAGAGTGAGGATCATGAATACAAGATCAAATGTAATGACTATGCGAAGGTTTATGTAGAATAAACAACCAGGGAGCTGTGTAGTATAAATGGTGAGCACAAGTAAAGACCTAATGAAACATACAAATATCAAAAGTAATGGAGTCACACATAGTAGAGACTATGCACAGGACAGGATTTGAAAATCTGGAAGTTTTGAGGTCAGAGCTAAGATTTATATCACAGCGACTGGTCACTGAGACGATAGGAATTGGCAAACATTTCGGAATGAGTAGAACAGGGCTAAAACCAGCGAGCAGGGAGGTCCAGATTGACCATGTTGACACTCGGTAGTGTGTAGTTAGCAGCGAAGTCGTCTGTTTCCAAAATACAAGGCACAATACAACCAAAATTCATGTGACCTCCCACCCTGTGGCTAAAAAGACAGCGCATACTACCCAACACAGCTCAATATAATTCGGGAGACCAGAGCATCAAATCCGGTCTAAATTATAGTTATTTTTCTCTCTCTAAGCTATCAGTCACAAGCATTATCCACCCACATAAGCCATCAAGAACTTTTAACTGTCGAACCTCCTCTCGGGTAGACTGTTCAGCCTGTGGCCGTTCAGCTATCCTCATATGTACTGCAGATACATGTACAATTTGCTCCTCTATTATCCTTTAGTCACATTCTGCACTACTTTGAATCACGGGAAATAATGCCAGTTCCTTTAATGGCATGCTACAATACTGTTAAGACGAAGAGCACAGCGGGATCTGGGGAGTGAAATAGCTAGCTGCGCATTATATGTTTATCGTCAATCCCGAAAATCCACAAAATATAGCGTCGGTAGGAAGACACGGATATCCAGCCACAACTAATAGAAACTACTGCATTTGTTGGCCTGGTAGCTGCTAACAACCAGGTTAGCTGTAACAGTATTTCACACTTCTCAGCGCATCATTCGTGATCGACTTATAGGACTCGGTCAGCGTTCGATTCTGAGTAATTTATCAGCAATGGGTTAGTTGAATCATTGATGGCTGATCAGATGGCCGACACAGTGTCATAGTTAAATCGTAGCCTACCTAACCGTGATTGTGACCTTTTAGATCTCTACAGAACAGTAGAGAACGACTGTTTTTTTCTTCATCAAAGTGGTGCATTTGCACTAGTTATGTGCGTTGGGACGTTCAGCTGACCGGTGATAATCTATTCCTGCAGAAATGACTCGGGACAACTGAGGTGTCGTCGGAAGCAACCATTGGGTTGACTACCTATTATCTTCCGTTTGCCTCCAGGTTAGAAACAAATTTGTTGGTTATATCAGTAAATATTTGATAATCTATCCACTACTGATCACCTTACTTAGCTTGGCAATCAGAATTTGTGCTGCAATTATTAACACGATCAAGCTTTTAAAAGGGTTTGTTCTAGTGGTACCATAAACACACTGACTGTCGGTTGTCGGATACTAAGCCGTGTGAAAAACAGCGCGTAAATTGATAAGTGTAGCCAAACTGAACATGTTGCCTATTCCTCAACAGGTTATTTATGTTTGTGCCGAGTTTTTTCAGTTTTGTGATAGTTGTTGATCCAACCTTCGTTGTCTGATGGCAGGGTGAACTCATTTTAGACATTTTGTTTCTCAATCTGTAATAGAGAAAAGCACCGGATTTAATACTAGTGTTTGTCAAGCACGTGCTGGCTGGAACGGTAACATAATCTTGTGTCACCAGACACAAGACACACGTAGATAAGCAAAACCCTACCAAACTTCGACGGTTCAAAGTCCTAATCCATATGTGGGTCGAGCAGCCTCCTACGAAGCTATGCTATGATTTTGTCTCTGTTGCCATTTCACAAACTAGTGCAAAGTACGTGCCTACAAACAGCACCAGTTTCCATTCACACTATTTGTAAACAGTAATTTAACGTAAGCCAAATAAGCCAAACAAATAATTGTGTCGGCACATGGCGCAATTGTGCGCTGACCTTTATCGCGCAAATGTTCCACAGGTGGCAGTCGTGTATTAAACACCTCAGTGGCTTCACTGCGTTTCGTTCATGTGAGAGTTAAGGTGGACGGCTTTGTTAAAGTGTCGGAAAATCCGGTGTTTTGTCACTACAGTAATCTCCAGGACAAACACGTCCAATGAAAGATCCTTCCTTCCTAGACTCCACGACTCACCCCTCTGTCGACCACAAACCGGTGTGAGCTATCCGAAAAATAACAAGTTCTTAAAAGAAGCTCATTATATCAATTTTTCTAAGGTGATACCGTTTTACTGACTAGCATATTGGTCGCCCAAAGGTTTCCTAGTTAATTGTGTTTTATAAACCACGAGGATAAACTTGCAGGCTTTTAGCTTTGCAGTATCACAAATTCAAATGTCATTTAGCATACATTTTATGTTTATTTGCTGCTAGGCGAAACTCGAATCTTCTGGGTTTCTCGGTGCTGAAATTAGTAGCATAGTAGCGCAGTCAAAATTGTTTATACACAGGAGACTGGTTTATAAAAGTACTTAAAAAAAGTTATTTGCACAGGCAGCTTTCCTGCCCAATTATAAGTTTGCCTATATTTTTTGAGCTCCAAAACCTTCCACAGTAGTGGTCTGAGTAACATTTTGCCACAAGTCTGATTTATCTCCTGTTGTCATAACTCTGAGTTCTACCCCGCACAACTCCGCAATAGGTTGGTATAGATTACCTCACATTGGACTTTGGATACGAAAGCTTACTCAAAAGACACTGACAAGACGTAAGGGACCTTGACAACCGGTCCTAACTCAAAGGAATACTTCTGCGTTCGCCAATCCTCAGACAGTTCTCTTTACTGGGCTGTGGTAGCTTAGGCTGACCCAAGGGTGAAGAGAGTAAGGCATGGAAATTTGACGCTTGATAATCCGGTACATTTCATGCGCGAGCCACATCTAGTTCATGGTATGATGAATCACCTTGAAGATGGTTGCGATCAACTGCTGAACGACCTAAAATATGGAAGTCAGTGCATGACCTTTCTAACCTGTTCTTACTCGAAGCTAACAGTGTTTATTCCGAGACACACAAGTGCTGATCAGATGGAGGAAAACCTTACCTCAATCGCATCAAGACTTGAAACAGTTTCCCTGGTTCTATATCTGTAACGTTTGAAACTTCCAGGATATTTTCGGCTTTGCTGTTTCACAATACACAACCGAAAGATGGTTCGATACAGCTAATGCAATTTTGCCGTCCTACCATTTCGCTTTGGGGTAAACCATGTTTCTTCACCGGAAGTCAGCTATTGAGGTGAAACGTCGCCGTACGTAAGGAATATTTTTTATCCAATTCGAAACAAGAACATATGTGGAAAACCAATGTAAGTTAGTAAATACGCGTATAAATACATTAAAGTGCCACAAACAGTAGCAATCGATGAAGTCATTAGGGTCACATCAAACCGATCAAAAACGGATTCATTTTAGGGTAATGTCAACCTGTGTTAAAACCGTTTACACCAGCGCCTACGGTTTTTTCTTCTCTCCTCAGGCAGGTAAGGGGAAAGCTGGGCCAGAGGGCTTACGTCAGCAATCAAACTGGAATTCACCCACCTCAATAAGGTCTGTCGATGAGGATCGAAGACGAAGAGATTTTCGTGAAATGTGGAGGACTGTGTGTCAATGCGTAAAAATTGTTTTTCTAGTCTTGAAAAGGCCCGTCAAGCACATCCGTTGCATTCATCGTCGTTAATTTTCTTAGTGCTCCGCATATCGTAGCAACAAAGGAAGTGTGCACGCGCATCCGGCAAGTAAAGCCAGAGGAAGCTTGTAGACCCGGTCATCTACCGGCCTTGGTGCTCAAACATTCTCAGCCGAAAAGCATCTGTTACCTTTACCAATTGTTTTGGGCTGGTTAATGCGTTCAATTTGGGAGCACAGAGCTAGACAGGTACTATTAATCTGACTAAAACATAGTTGTCTTAAGGCGCTAAATTAAGCGGCTACCATTTCGTCCGAATAGTACGGAGCCTGTTAAGAGATAGCAATTTGAGGCTATCAACTTCAGTGACTGTAAGGGTAAGTCACCCAGCTTTTAAAAGCGCAATAAGGCAGGTTTTCGTCTGTTGCGTGGCTAACCGAGTGGACTTCAGCACTGTCAGCTGGTCAGCTACATGGTCGGTGCTGGAATGATAATGGCAGTGCGAAATCGCTAACTGGAAATCATCGGTTGCAAGCAGCATATAGCTATCCTTGGCATCATCAGTGGCTGAAATGAGCAGATAACTCCAATTATATCGATTACTTTTGGAGGAGCATCAGTAGCTGTTGTGTCATACAACAAAATTAAAATATAGTCCATAGCAGTATGCACACAAGCTGGGTGGATATTTAAGAGAGCCGATTTGAGTACGGTCATTCTTCAATTGGGTGAACGAAAAGCTACCCTGCTTAGCCTTATGGCTACTTCACGATATCATACAAATATCAGATTTATGTCAGTACAAGATCCAGCAAAATTGCGTGGATTTTTTCAACGATCATTACAGTAGTTGGGCCATCTGAAATACACAAATTCTGAGATTCAGTAATGCAGATTTCCCTGTCTGAGTGATAAACGGAAAGTTGGTTGTTCTATTTTTCGAGTGAATGGTTCGTGGAAAAGTCCAGTACAGGAGAATTCCAAATGGTCGTGCTGGAGCACATTCCTACGCATTCTTTGTCTTTCCACCCCAAACCATCGAATTAGTTCAGCGGATAATCTAAGCTTGAGGTAACACCCCACAGATTAACCTGATTCAATACGATACCAAGTACGAACTTGTTTGCAATTAGCGGCGCGAATGCTCATTCTTCTGAATTTTGGAGTACAGTAGCTAAATAGTATGAGACACCTGATATGCTAAATAATTTATGTATCCCATAGACAATTTTCCCATCATAGCTTGAGGGCTGCCAATAATAACGAGGATTGTTGAATGAAGAGACGAAGGAAAATGATATGGGGACGAAAATAATGGCCTACAATAAATTTATTTAAATGAAGAAAGTCTTACCATCAAAGAGCTTCTCAGTTGGCTGTCTATGATGGAAAAATTACCGCATTGGAGGAAAAAAATTGCTCCAATTTTTTTCAATGACTTTTTTTTCAAACTGCCGTTTGGTATGCGGTACATTCAGTTGTCGGACAAAATCTGGCGACCAGAACGCTTCTGTCAGAAGATCTTACCTCTGCCGGATTCCAGTGAATGGAGCTACTAGGGGGAACCACCGTATTTAGTACGCAATATTTTTGGACAGATTATCATACGACTGAGTTGACTGAAGATAGCTTTTTAAAGTCCGAAAGCGGAACAGGTAAGTTGCGAGCCATCTCCTTAACCTCGAAACCTTAATGATCACAAGATCATTAAATAAACACAAACCTTAAAAATGTCTCTTTCTCAGAGGTACCGCATCAAACCAGTCGCCTACTTGAGACACTTGTATACAGGGAACAACAAGCTGATCTAAGGATGTTAACCCTACAATCTTCCCAATCCAATTCAAATCATGGCAGTGAAAACAGTAGAAATGTTCTTGAGATGAACATTTATAGACTTCTCGCTGCGTCCTGATTAACCACATCGCAAAATCTGGCACTAACCGAGGATTTCGTGTTCCTTACCCATCCAGTACCTTTATGTTGGCCTGGTCTGGGTATCTACAACATGGCAATAACTAGCTTAGCCTAACTGCTTCCTCCAGGGTTCATGTAAATGTTGGAACGAAAGACTGGCAGAGAAGAACGATTCTATCTTGACTCAACGCGGCATAAGCCAAGAAAGGTATGCTGAGTAAACGGATGAGATAGATTTTGTGATGGGTCTGCATCAAACAACGTCACTACCACTAGTGGTTTTTGTCATTCCACACTTAGCCTTCTTTCTTCCACCGTTTGATTCGGGTTTTTAATTAATACGAAACCGAATGCAAAGTGTGTGTCCGTTAGCCTGCCAAATTACATTGAAAGATCCTGATGATGCTGGCACAATTTTTAAGTGACCACGTTTCACAACCCTGAGGTAAAATCAATGAGCAAAAGAACAACCAAACGTTTGTTCGAGCAATATTGTGATTTACTCCTTTAGTTTTCCGGGCAAAAATAAAACGATGCCGATCAGCAATTTTTTTTAAAACTTCCGAGAGCCTTGTGCGCTCAAAACATCCACAACTTCGACAACTTGGCCACATTTCGCACAAACTGCACACCTGAAGCCAAATTTCTGTGCCTGTAATAGCCGGTAATCACCTTTGGTAACTGTTCCGAGGTGGCGTTATCCTCATATGAGATCAAGGGATATTAAAAAATCAGTAACTCAACGGGACGGGATGTTGGCTAGCCCTATGCAGGCCTATTCACCATACAGTTGATTTATATAAGGTGAATCAAATCTTTCAACAGTCTCATGTTTCTAGGGTACAGATATCATGTGCCTTGGAAGCACGAGGGACAAAGGTCATCCACTGCTAGTCAGAGAGGTCAAGCTCAAAGGTTATCTGGATATTAGCCAATGACAACCCAAGCCAGTGAGTCCGCCAGCTGGATTGGTTCTAAAAACAACGAGGCGTAGTCAGAAATCACCAATCCCATTCATATTGAAGAATATATATATNATATATATATAATGTATATATATATATAAACACAGGCGCAACACTGATCAATGCTTATACAGTGCTGAACTACAGTACAGCGTTATCCCATTTCAAACTGATACTGTCACTTCGAATAGTCACAAAGTGCTTGCAATCAAGTTATCAAACAAACCAAACAGCTCAACAACCAACATCTAAATAATAATAGGTTCTGGAAGTCGAGACCGTTTGATTGTTTTTAATGGTGTCGCATCTTTTTGTGTTGAGAAGTCTGGACTATTTTTTTACAAAAAAGACCTAAGAGGGAAATAAGGTCCCTAGAGGGTTTCCCTGTCCCAACGAGAACTGAGGCGTTGCACATCCCCTTAGGAAATATTATATCAACCTCCATTTTGAGGTCCGTTGAAACATAGTGAGACTCCCGCAGCACCCACTTAGGAATTGTAGCAAGATATCTGATAATGTCTGAGCATTCTAAACCAAGCCATGCTTACTTTCCATACGCAAGTGAAGTTCGATAATATAATGGACCAAATGAGGTAACTTTGCTCTCCCTCAAGAGAAACTCATACGAATTCAACTCAATTTTTGTCTCATTCTTGGGTCACACAGTGCAACTTGTTGACTAACACACAATACATGGACTATTTGGTAAGATATAGGAAACAATGACAACATGACGAAGGGGCACACAGTGCTCATGAATGATGACTCCCAAAACAGCTGTGTCCCTATCTTAACGCATATAACTTAAAAGCCATCGTAGAATGGGTCGAGCTGCCCTTGATGACCTACCAAGTGTTTACCTACATTTCAAAGCATAGCTACATTAAGAGCAATTCGTAGTAAAAACAACTCGATGTTTCAGGTGGATACACTTTGGTTGAACACACAGCACAGTAGTTCTCGGGTTTTTCATCCTCAGCATTGAGTGGCATAGTTTTGGATGGTGAACCAAAAAAAAAAAATAAAACACAATAGGCAGGTGGTTGCAGTTGCATTCGAACAGTCCGGGACTATTGGTCTGTCGATTCTTCGTTTCTACTAGCAATAGCTTCGATTGACTTTTTATGGTCATCACCGGTTGCGTTGTAACGACTTTGCAGGAGAACAGTATGTCCACGTCAGTTCTGACGATCTACCTTGCATTCAAATCAAAACGATGATTCGTCCGGCTTGCCATTCTTCACGCCCAGTGAAGTAGGACATTTATCCTACACGGCTCACCGCACACTGTCTAATTAGGCGTTCAGTTTGGAATTGCAAATGTCATAGTAATTTGTATTGCTACGAAACCACCACATGATATACTACAGTCGGTCCTGAAAATAGACGACCTCGTACGGTCGAAATGATCTTAATGAAAATAAACTTTCCTCTGTAGACACCTCCCAAAAGGCGAAAACTTCTTAAAATGAAATAAGTAATGTCCTATCGGAAGCAATTAGCTCTGATACCCAAAACAGGTAGTATTCGATCACAGCTTAGTTGGAGGTCTCTATAACCTATAACCGATCGAGGGAAACAGCAGAGAAACAGCAGAACAACAATTGAGGATGTTTTTCTTTTTGGTGATGGTTAACTTATCAGTGCATATTGAATTGAAGAACGGAATTGACTAGGCAAGCTCGTACCTTCTGTTTTACTGTCAGTTATACATTCAGTCGGTTCTGAACGAAAAACAAAAACGTGGACTGCGATCCACACCACAGTGGCTAATAGTCGAGGTGGTAGTAATATCCAAGCATCTGCGTGTGATTAGAATCGAGGGTGCATAACTAGCCAGTCTACAGTGGCCTTACATAAGCCAAACTGACACGTGACGGTGAAATCACTAGCAAAGTGGACAGAAAGACTAACCCGACTAAAGTTCACGTAATCCCACTCGATTGCACAACTCTCGTAGCACCAACTCATCCACCCAGACGGGAGAAAATTGTAAACGACATTAAATACGGATCTTTATTTAAAACCAACCCGAAGAACTAGACCCTAGGCCCGACTCAAATCCATGTACGTTTCCCCCATCGGTCTTAACACTAGTCGATCTACCCAAACGACCAAATCCCTTAGCTTACACCAAACACCGACTTAGATTGATGGCAGAAAGAGATATTGCTTACTGGTTGTCTTTCAGCTTAGACTCTCGACCAACCTCGTTTCTGATCACTGGGCCTGACAAGACTTTTGTGCCAGAAGAAAAACGTCCCCCCAACGGTAAATTTACCGGTAGTTTTCCAAAGCTTTGTTTTGGCTCAGTTTAACAATTCCAGTGGGTTCGTTTGAATCTCAGTGTGACGGTTCACTGATTGAATGGATTCAACTTTACGTTGTCCATTGAGGTACGGGGTGGAAAGTGATTTCATACTGCAACGTGTGCTATCAAAGTCCATACTTCTATCGAAGTGTTACTTAGCCGTTCTTTTTTGACACCATGATCTCTTTTTAAAATGACTGCGTACGTTGTGGTCCCACAAGTTTCAGGTCGATTAGCCAACCTGTTAATCCGCTAATCGTTCGAACTTGTCACCGTTTTAGCTTCTGTTCCACTGGGGTGTAAACAATAGCATGAAACTTGATTTCCCGTTCCGCTAAGTTCCGAATCATTAGTAAGCGTGGCGCCCGTCTGTGTAATAATATTTGAGACAAACGCACTAACCAGTATCGGATTCAGGCATACAGACGTTTGGTATGGTTAGCGCTATCTCATATGGTGTTGTTGTCCGTTTGGCTTGGGTGGTAGGATAATGTACCGCTGCCTAATGTGGATCACAATGAGTATGAGTGCTGGTTCGGTACTGCTTTAGACTGTATGACCCTAGTGCAATAACTGAATCTAATCAATGAAGTTGCATCCCTCTACGATGCCGAATCGTGACTGGCTTCACTCTGTTGTGCTTCAGCGCTTCAGACAACATTCAACGGTTACCGAATACGTGTGGACTTGCGCTGTAAGGTGTATTAGCTTCCATTTGATTAAATCTGCCAGCGCTGAAGGAACTAAAATTTGATGGTCAGACCAAGCATACATGTCATATTTTTGGGCATACCTGAAAGATGAATAAACGAAAATGAGGATATTTTCCACGGTTTATAAACTACAGTGTTCTCAATGAACGGGGAACAAATGCAAATTCGACTTTCACTGTGTCTGATACTCTGGTTCTTTGAAATACAATCTAATAAAAACCTAGCTTTAAGAAAGTAAAAAAGAGCAGGTTGCATGCGTGACCTATGTTCTGGACTGTATGGAAAAATACCGGTCCGCACCGCACCGCATTGTTGAATTGATGGATTCAAAAAAGTTACCATGGACTCTATTGAGTCCCTCATGGCTGGTTGTTTCTCAGGGCGCTATAATGACTGAAATTGCCCGTGTAAATGATTCAAAGTAGGTCTCTCTCAGTGTGATAATTATAATTGTATCTGTAACGTCAATTTTGTTAGTTATTGTTGGATGTTTGATGCTGACAGCCTCAATTTCCTGTATGGTTTTGTTTTATTGGTTATGGCTGCCGAAAACCCATCCTCATACAAAGACATAGATGCCACACTGAATAAAAACTCTTGAAAGGTGAGGAGTTTGGACATAATCGAACATTTATATTAACATAATTGAAAACGGACAGTTCGGCTATGGCAGCTTTTCGGTGAAGTGCTGATATGCAGCTCAATGAGAATGGAAGAACTGAGATGACGTTAGGTCACCCAAGACTGAGTTGGATTTCATCGAAGATCATGTATTGAGTGAAACGGTGCTCGCATCCTTTCAGTCTAATTTGCAGTGTATTGCTGAAGCGGAGGGCCCCGGTGAACACTGTGGTTCCACGTTCTTGTGCCGCTGCAAAGCCCTTGTCAGTGAGTCCTTGCTGCCACAATTAATGTGAACTTGGGTGGGCTAATCACCTAAGGAACGACAGCTGTCAGCACAACCGATGGCCAACGCACCTACCATTGAGGAAGACTGAATACAATGGTGTGCTAGAAAACCGGTGTTTAACTACCAATGATGGTATACCAAACAATTTGGTGATAAGATGCTCATTTTTGTGGGAGTGTTTGCATCGTCAAGCCATTTGAACATCCTAATGCCAAAGTCCGTGTCCTTTGGAGCTTGGCTTCCACCTTAGTGTCCTCAGTGAGACGGTGGCACTACAAAATTACCGCTTTTTTCCATAAAAAATTGATCCTCATTAAAATGTCTGAATGTGAGCAGACAACTTCAGGATTTCACTTAGGACGGTTTCAGTTCACAGAGTCCGAAATTGAGCAACCAATAAAATACTGTCATTTGCTTCTAGCGTGTGCAGGATCTGTTTACAGGAACATTTTTAACCTCTGGAGGGGGAAACAGCGGAGAAAGAATCGAAGCCTGAAAGGCATCCGAGTTAATCAGGACGATATGACCAACGGAAATACTGAATGGATTATGGCTAGTGAAGTAGCTAGAGAGAGTACTAGAGAGAATGCTCATCAGAAGAGAGTAACACGAAAAATTTTCTGAATATGACAGTGTCGAAATATCAAGCAACGTGAGTGGTACATGGTGCTATCCAACAGTTCTCGGATAATAGTTACAGTTGCTGGAGCCGGACTTGATACTTCGTTTCACTCTGCACAGACTAGACCTTTTTTCAGACAAGACAAGGTGTGTTCTTCATTCGGTGTTGCTGGCGAATTCCCCTTGATGAATGAAGTCGGATTTTTTCATTACAACAGCACTTTCTACGTCTGCGAAACTATCGGTGGTCGGTCGACCAACCTAAGAAGCCTGAAAGAGGAACCAACTCTCTAAAGCCTAATTAACTCTTCAGTCAAGTGCAAGATAAGCCCCGGCTGCAAAAAACTAACAAGATAAAACAACTTTTATCTAAAAGTTTCTAAATGGCTCCATGGAGCAAGCGTGCTTGTTAGTGTGTTTGAGATGGCTGGTGCACACCTATGCTTTTGAAATATAAAGTAAACTACAAAAATGTTTAACACCGGTACGGTCTGATGCTTAGGTATTTACTTGACTCAAATGTACATTATAATATAAATAAAATTGGGATGTAAGAGAATTCGTTTTTAATGCTCAGTGCTCAAGAGCTCACTCACCAACACGTAGCTAAGCCGAAGATAAATTTTCCCATTGCAGAAACAAATTTGGCGATTCCACAAACCAACACGCACATTTTGGACCGAGTGACGACTGTGTGTTCTACGAGACCCACTGCTACACACACGGGTATTCGAAAACGTGGACTGCTTAAGCTCTTGATCAAGCAATTTTTGCTTACCTCTGATGTTTGCCTATTGGCTAGCTTAGCGACAGACAGTATGAAGCGGCCTGCATGGTTCTTTCAGGTTCATTGAAAACACATTTTGAATAGTTCTGAACACGTCAAGTGGGCCAAGAGAGATTGGACACGTGACGTTTTGCCTAAAAGTTTTAGACTTTGCTCTTTGAACCACGGCTCATCGATCAGTTTGTGCAGCTGGTGAATTTCAGTTGAGCTGTGATTCTAGATGTAACCAGCTATCGAGTAACCAGCTGACCATCCGACTTGGTCATCGATCCTTATGAAGGACCCGATTGTTTACCAGAGATCAACTGGGTGTCTAACTTAGTCAGTAGTCGGTTAGACCAGAAATCCCACCTTAAATCAAGCTCAACAGTGGAAGTGTGGACCACAGGCTACAGTCTGCAACCTTTAAACAAAGGGTCGCAAGTCTGATCTTTCTACGGCCAATTGCTGTGTCTCAGTAAGGACGAAGGCGTTCTTGAGTCTGAGTTTTTTGGATACGACCACATCCTATCTTCCAGCAGAACACCAAGCCCACGTCTTTACAAGCATCAGGTGTTCAGCCAGAACTCATAGCTAATTCGAACGAAAGTTACTGACTAGTTTCCAGTAGTGAGACGGTTGTCTGAATTGGTCACTAGCTGGTCGGACCAGAAATCAAATCAATTTCTCGCCATTTGGTGGTGAAACTACATTATGTGTGGATCACTGACGTCTTGGAACCAACGATCGCTTGGATATCAACCAAGCGGACGTTGATGAATGGGTGTTCCGCACTTGCATACGTCGTATACACCAAGTGCTTCCAACAGAGCCCCTTTCCGAAGGAAAGCCAGCACCAGGATAATCCGCAGGAAAAATTCGTCGACGAATTTCCACAGGATTTCCTATTTATGCGGATAGCGTCCTTATTTCGTTAGGGATTCGACGATCTTGTTCCGTTAGAGGTGATCACACTCCCCAAGAAATGTCATGAAAGTGACCATCAGCCAAACAATTCGGGAAAATCCTACATGTTTTAAGGGTCAATTTGAGATACTAAACGACTTGAGTTATGACAGAAAAAGCCAGCATAATTTCAAGACTGTTCCTAACGTGTTTGAACTAGTTAATCGAACTGAACGATGAGTTCAAATTAAAAACAATATCATTACCTCTCGATAAATGTTGTGGTTTACCAAATATTGAAAATAATCGAGCATAGGTTCTTCTTTTCCAATGACATTCTGTGGCTTTGTTGATCATGTAATAATTGCTTACCATAGCCTGTTTATGTGTCACTTCCTGGTTTCCACAAAAAACGTATCGAAAGCCGGTGACCCGAAGGTACAATCATGGATAGACTTAGCGTACACCCAGTTTGTTGTCATGTGATCAGACTAAAAAGCGAATGAACTTTACTTTGTAAAATACGGTGTTGGAAATGTGACCCTGGAACCGAGTCTGTGACGGGAGCCGAAACCAGAGTATCGAGTAGTTTCAGCTTGGTTTGTATGGATTCACTGTTGTTCGATGCTGATTTTGTATTACGACATTGAAGATTACGAGGACTCCGATGCATCGTTTTCGGAAAAAAGAGCTGCAAAGGGACAACCACCAAAGAACCAGAACAAACGTTCTGTGGGTCGTCGAGTCCACTTTGAGTCAACAGTCATAAGTCCGAGCGGATAGTGGAGGAATTCATTCTGGCTTAATAACAGGTAATAAATTTGGTCAGGGGACATTGAATGGTACGTCAAAACACGTCCCTAGTTTTTGGCAAGTTTTAACAACCGGAAAAACATACGATAGATGGAAGACAATACCAACGAAGAAATCTTATCCCCAAAAGAGAACTGAAAGATCGCTTTTCGCGGTGGCTCTGTTCAAGGGGATTTCTGTTTTGTGTGGTTAGCTTTCGCATCAAAGTAATCGGGCTAAAAGTGTTGGCACTCTTCAATCGCAAACTGTTGACACTCAAATTAACATCCTCGGCCGATAAGAACAAAAGAAAACCCTTTGAGGTTGGGTGCAATCTGCAGTTGACTGTCGCTCCTGGACTGCTGGCTTACGAATTGTTCAAAATAGTTTACCACCGCAGAAACAGTCGTCATTATGTTGACCTGCCAGTTACTGTCTCTGAAGAGCTTACCAACACTGTTATGAAGTGGCACACCCAAATAGCCTTATATGGAATGGACCACACTGTGTCGCATTATCGTGGATAATCCATCAAAGGCCGATTAATTGCTGAGTAATTTATCACCATATCTACTCATTGGGGAGTCAAAGTATCGTTGGACAGACTTATCATGGAGCGATTTACCGACACACATATGAACGCCTGACTTGCGCACAGTTTAGCTATTAGTGATCAGAGTTTTGGATACCACTGAAGGGTGTTACTTGGACAATAACAAGCAGAAAGTTGTCAAACGAATGCAATAAAACCAAGAAACGAATGCTACAGAACCTTTGTTGATTACCGTATGCCTCTGAATCGGCCTTATGCTTGTTTTTCCAACACTTGTGTGTTGAGCACTCGAAAGGCTAGATATAACTACGCGCGCGATTTGACCACAACAGACAAGGTTTATTATCCTGTATTAGTGCCATGGCGTAGCGGAGTGCATTAGTCATATGCCTTTGCAAAACGGATTCATCCAAATCGATTGTACTGCGCAGCCAAATGCACTTACTTTTGCCCGACTGAAAGCATTAGTTTGTAAAGGCAACCGGTGTCGCGTGGGTGACAAGAGGAGGCGAGCAAGATGGAGGACGGTCATTAATCGGTACTATTGTTAACATTTCCAAAATATCTCCATTCAAACTTCATTTCTAGCCTAGGGATACGTTTTGATTGAGAGATGGCGACAGTAAGCAAGACCAGAAAATAATTGTTCCCTTCATTTTCCAGACCATCTTATTCTGAACTGAGTCTGAGT
>SJOL01007899.1:419267-435900 GCA_004794785.1 Opisthorchis felineus | reverse complement strand
AATTCTAGGAATTCAAAGCTTTTTGATTTCAGCTTTCTACAGTGCGCAAGGTTGCACAGTTTCATGGTATAAATTGACAGTAGAATGCAAACGTTGTCCGTTTTCCCTTGAGATTTCGTCCTGAAAAACCAATAGGCACTGTACAACTGTTTCATTCTTACCGCGCACTTCACGAAACTCCAGGGAGTTTCGAGTTAATCACACTGCTAACCAGCCGTTCGTGGCCGAACGACTCTGCTCAGACCACTGGCCGGTATGTCACGGGTTCGAGATACCCTGGAGTTTTGTGAGATGCGCACGCCTGATGACTCCAAATAAGAATGAAACAGCTGTACAGCGCTTCTTGGTTTTCCAGCACAGGCTAGCCTCTCTTACAGGCGAAATCTCAACCGAAAATTCATGAATCTACTACGTACAAAAACACTGAATGCATCCACAGGAGCGTTTAAGGCTCTTCCCCTTAGTGTGCTATAACATTACTCAGGAAATTGTCTTGATACCGGTTTGTAAAAACACTACCCCGCCCAACTTGGGCCGAACTTTGAAACCCTAAACTTGACACTTAAAGCTTTCTGTAACACACTAACTGGGTTGGCCAGAGGAATAACGCCAGAACTGCTGGCGAGTCATGGGCCCAGCGACCTGACAACACGACACTAGCCTCGGCTGTCGCAACAGATCGTTGCGTTCCCATTGGGTCGCGAGAAGAGGCTTGAGAGACCCAAGGGCAAAATTATAAACTGAGTGCCAGAAACAGCTCCATGTGTGCAATCAAGCGAAAACGAGTGAAGTAGATTGCTTGTTTCTGAACATACGCCATGGTTGCCATCTGCGAGTTGATTTTGTTAAAAAAAGACACTTGCTTTAGGTGGATTATGTTGACAACCTGAAGGAATGCAGTACCTTTTCGTGCAGCAAAACGTTGACCCGCTAGATTTCCATTGCTAAGATGGGCTGGGTAGGTTACGAGAAGGTTCTGGAAATTGACGTTTTCAGGAGGGAATTTCGAATTGAAATATCAACGCAAGCTATAAGTATATTACTGCAGCGGCCTTTCTGGGATGTGTTATGGTGTAATGGCCTGTTTGCAATCCGAAGGGCTGTTAACTGCTAACTGTGGAAGTCGCGGGCACGAGTTTCGATAATCATATCCAGCCAGATTTTTATCCAAAACAGGCTTGGTGGTTTTTCAACTTTACCATCATTCCCTTATGTAAGTTCAATGTAAATTCTTGTAAGTGCATACCTCATTCGTTTATCCTGACTTGAAATAAGCGAAAAAATTTGTAACAATTAACCAAAGTGAGGAGTTATTGTTCAAACCTTTCGCACTATCGGGACCATATCACTTTATCCACGTGGCTTCCGGTTCGCCGGATGACAATACGATAAAATTCGTGCTTGGTTCATCGTGAAGCGTACGGGGAGATTAAATCTTCATCCGATCTGTTTTTTTTTATGCTGAAGCCTAGCTTTATGACTTTTAATTCGTCTCAGAGAATTTGATTTGCTGATTGGGAGTCCCTGCTTAAGCATGTACGACTGAGAAACTATTGATTCTTGGTATTTAAGAAAAATCCCTACACTCAACGGTTGCATCAGAGAACAAAACAAAATGAACCCGGAACTAAGTGTTCACATATACTCACCACGAATGGCCCCTGTGCATCATGCTGGTCTTGCGGGCTTATCGATTTCGTCGCTGACTCAGGCTTGAGTGTCATGGTGTGATAGCTCCCTTGCTGAGTCAAGTCTGCCCACCATGCGACGACAGGAGGCCAGATCGACTGGCACTCTGCAGCCGAATCGATCCGGACCGGCGTTCCAGGTAGCAGCCATTCTGCGAAGCACGCCTAAATGTCATTAGCGTGAGCTGATTGGTTCATACGCAGTCGAGTGCGTGAGTGAGCTGCGTCAAGGTCAAGTGTAAATTGTCCAATCGGACAATAGATTAATGTGAGCGAAGCTAATCGTTCCCTGACCGAAGTGGATATCGGTAAGTCGAGTACATGCGGTCCCGATCGGTGTGTCTCGGCTGTCTTTATGAGTTGTCAACACATCGTTTATGTCGAAGGCATTTCCGTCAACATGAGGCCTCGTGACAAATCAGTATCTGGGTGGAAAATCTGGAAAAAAGCAATTGAGTGCCGCAAAATGCGCTAATCTGCCCTTCTGTGACTGACCAGCAGACAGACAAACAACTCGTCCACTGCCGTGGTCACTGGGCTTACATCCGAACCCAAACTTTCGTAATGCCGTATGTTCTCTTGGCCTTGTTTGTTGTTATGCTAGCTGACAAAAGAGAGAGCGTCCTGGGAGCGATTTTTGACACCTAACCGTGTAACGTGAACGAATGCAGCTAGCAGTGACTAGTACAGCACACACAAAAATAGCGCGATCGTCAGAAAGGATGTAGCGAAAATGTAGTAATTCAACAGTCGCATCTAAGTTAATTGCAAACCATGGATCCTGATCTTGAAATTCAAGATCGCATAGTGGTAATCTTTCACACTTTCGTAAAGCATGTCGTTAAATTTGGAAATCAGTACCAAAATTACGTTTTTGGACGTTACGTTTTGGACGTTAAGAATCATATAAGTTGCTCTTATTTTCACAAGTTTCAAGATGTGCACTCACTGTATATTACTTTGTTATTCTTGCTAGACGTAACATTTTGCACCCACTTGTTTCATAGGTTGGTCGAAGTTGTTCAATGTGGGATAATGAATGAATTCACAGACAGTCTGTCCCAGAATTTATGTCGTGTCCGTTGTCCCACTTACACGTAGTTTTACTACTCATTTGCATAAAAGGTTTCAGGTAGTATTGACACACGTTTTTAGGGTTCTCATTCTGTGAGTGAACATTCAGGGTTAAATCTCACGCAGATCATCATACTGCGCCTAGGAGTCATGAGGCGGTGGTTGTATCTGGCCCTTGTATAACTCGCGTTCTTTCATCGTCTAGCATGGTTTCATATTGTTCCATATCGACGCTCCCACTGAACAGCCCTGGAATTAGCTACCGTACCTCATACAGCCCGGGCACGAGGGTTTTCAACAGGTCAACGAAAATCAGAAATTAGCATGAAGAACTCAGTAGGCAATGTTGTGGAATATATGTAGCTTGGGTGCGCTGCTTGGATTTTAGTCTGTTCAGACCAACTCAATTACCAAGCTCGGTGAAAATACCAACTACCAAGTTGATCATTTGTTACCAGACTGTGTATATGATCAGGCCCTTATCATGTCCCGTCAACCCCCTTGGTTACCTCTTTAAACAGGACTAGTAAGCTGATTTTAGACCCACGACAACATCACTGTGAAGAGGCGTCGAGTGAAATAATACCAGCTGACCATCGCCACCTGGATTATTGATTGAAAAAATGATCACTGGAGATAAACAGGTCCACAAAATAAGCAGAAATCATCTTGTCTGGAGAATTCCGTTCATACATGTAATTGGTATTTTAGTATAGGTAACTTCCGCTCGAGTATTCTTTCAGTGAACAGAAGTTCTCATAGCCGGTTACTGTCCCAGACGCTTGACTTTACTTTGAAATTTAATGTTGTCAGTTGTCGTCAGGGCTGCTTATTTCAAGGGCAGACAGTGCTGACTGATAGAAACGAATCACAAAATGACAGGTAATAACAAAAGTTTTCCCCAAAATGGCATGCTCAACAGGCCTGAATCCAAACTGGACCGCATTAGCTACTGCCACTATTCTAGCTTTAAGTAAGAGCAGATAACAATTTAGGTCCCTCTGAGGACCGATAACTAACAAAACAAAGCATTCTGCCCATTCACTATTAGTCAGATAACTGTTTGAATGAGCAGACAGCAGACTTGACCAGGATTCACACCTTAGGAGAGAACTTACAATACTGCCACCACCTGGAGTCGGCTGAATAGCCACTCTTGTCTTTCAGTGAACCAAATTTACAATTAGGTACAGTTAAGCATTGCAATCTATCGCGTTTTCTGCACCGTCAAACCGGTGGAATTTTTTCCACCATTCAGAGTATGCTGTCCAAAATACTGTTTGTGAAATTTTGGCAGTTACCACCTGCCACTAGCGGCTGAAACATTAAAATCTTTCACCTGTGAATAAGCCACGTGAACAGCTGTTAACCTGGTGACTGGCATTTAATTCCACCATGCCTTACTACGACGGATATGACAGCCTGTTGATTGTTTCGACGACGATCTTTACGTTCTATATTTACTTTGTTCTATATTTGATTTTCTAACAAGAATATCGAAGAAAATTGGAATCCGAATATCATCTTATGTTCACGTGAGTTAATTTTGTGCCCTTGCTCAGACACTTTATATGCACAGTTGGCGTAAAAGTAACGCCCTCCGTTAGACACAGCGCTATGCGCACTAAGGTGGTTTGAATAGATGTACTAGGATAATTCTAGTTACTCAAGTTACTAAAACAAAGTCAGCTCAAAAAAATCTATTCATATTCATTGTGGTATCTATGGCATGGTGGATCTCCACGCAGAACACAACATAACGCAAAGGGATATGTCAGCGTCTAAAGTGGACACTTTCTCAATCATCAAATCAAATCGGCATGAAAGCGTGATAATTACGCATAGGACAAATCTTACACATTGTATTTGCCTCCCGACTAATGCAAATACATGTGATGGTCACTAATGTGAGGTTACACTGAAAATCTGAAGTTGTACAGCAACGACGGAAAACGATGGAAATACCTACTCCACTAGGCCCACCACTTGCTATGAGCTTAGGATAGCTCAGCTGTTAGGGATGAAACTACTGACCAGAAGGCCCGAAGTCGGAGCCCAGCACTGGCATCTTGACTTCTGTCTAAGATGACAGCATCTCAGCCTTTGTGTTTCACGACAGCTATGCTCAGAAAGTGCAACAGCTGTGAATTAGAATTCATGAATTTCCCAGCTGTGTATCCAATGTTAGGCTCTGGTGCACCATTGGTAGTCGCGCCACATGTTCCTGTACTTGTATTTTTCACTACTCTCAAAGGTTCCAACACAGCAATACAAAGTTGATGCATTTGTAGATTAAGACCTGAGAATTCGCTAAGATTTAGCCACCGGAACACTCTCCACAAGCGTCACAGCACCATAACGTTAGCCAGTCGCATATCTTTTCGTTTGTACCTCTCGACTTCGGTCGACTGTATGCCCAAAAAATGTGGCTTAGAATTTGGTTTTTGATCAGGTGGGTGAGGTTGCATCCAGCTGCACTGTTTTGCATTCCTTTACTGCAAAAGCCAACCTACTGAATTCATCTAAATTTGTTAGATGTATTGCAAGGACAGCACTAGCGTTTCCTTAGGGGTTTTGAGGATACGATTAGATTGTGGATGACTAGGTGGAACAAACACTTGCGTGCATCCTATGCTCCTTATCCAGTTCCTAAAAAGCTGAACGACGTAATAAGAATGTTTGTCCGTGATAAGTGCCTGTGGAGGACTCTTGTAGTCAAATTTTCCAACAGGTGCTTGAGCCTGAGTGTTGTGGAAAGGGCACATTACGGTTATTTGGAACAGGAGTCAGTCAAAACAAATAAACAACATTTTCCGGAAAAAAGTTTGAATGTATCTGCCGCCACGTTTCGCATGTCATAGAACTTGGGTTTCACTTAGATGCCGCCTGCTTATGTTTTCGGACCTTCCAAAGATTTCCTGTAGTTCGGATGATAGCCGGAAACAACGTACCGTTTTCAAGTGGATTTTCGTCGCACAACATTTTGGACGCCTCGGACAATCTACATCAGCTGCGAACTAATAAAAAAATAAGAGTGAAACTCAAATCCAGTGCTCTTTCCTTTTTGATGTGGACTCATCAGAATAATTGCACTGATCAAACAAGAGTGGTATAAATGTAAATTCTACGTAGCCCGCAACCATCTACAATTAATCAGAATTACAAAAGCAGGAGAGAACGTTTCACACGGTGGGAACAGTGGAAATTCTGTGCGGTATTCTTAAAAATCAAGTTCACTTTTTGATATGTGGACTTTGCTAAGACAGTAAGAGCTTCATTGATTCTTTACTTTTGATCATTTCTGTCAATCGGTATGATACTCACCGGTGGCCCTAGCCTCATCTTATCGATTCCCCTGTGTCCATAATACTGGTCGTGTAGGTTTGCCTCACCAACAACTTAGCCTACGTTAATTAGAACGTCAGCTACGTCGTTTGGTGTTGGCATCCGAGACAGTCACATCGAAAGTGGAGCAAGAAGTTATGTGATAGAAGTCACAACAGTCAACGGTCTGAATTAACGTGTCGTCAATGTGTTGCACAATTTGTGGAGAAAATGAACGTGTGGAATGCATTTGCGTTGAACACTTTAGCTATACGATAAATAGTACCAGTATCAGACAGTAACTGTCCTACAGAGTGCCGTTTTACAGAGCCTTTGCCGAGTGTGCGGATGGCAAACGCAGGTCATGCAGACCTCGTGTTCAGTTACCATGCTGAGCGCAAATCTGAAAACATGGTTATGAAGCTCGGATGTTGTGAAAGTTCTTTTCGATTTCGGGCACTCCTCTGGGCACAAATCACTAGGGGTTTCGTCTGAAAAAAGACGAGGAACTAACTCTGCTTAAAAAGGGAGGCGAAACAGTACTTGTACATGACCTTGCTGTCCATAACATTGCGCTTCAGAAAGCAACTGAAATCGGACTCAGCATTCGGTACAAAAATAGGAATGAAACATGAATAATACTGAAAGACCGCAGTTCATGTGGACGCCAACGAGATGAAGCATTCGGTGATGTTGAATGTGTATGTGCGCTCAAACAAGAGATTAAGTCGGCACCAAACAAACAGTTGGACAGATTTTCCAAAACATTTTAACTATGGCGTCGTTCGAATAGGAACAACAATGTGGTTCTATGTGCAACTCGGTCTAGCGTATGAACAATAACATCGTCGTGGTATGTGACTACGTTTTTGATACCTTACGCGACAGCAATCACAACTTTTGGAAATATGGTGCGGAACACAGCTGACTCAAATAGTAATGATAAACAGAGATAAAATCCAAACAGCCCATTGCTCATTGTTCATCAGTGCGAGTTTTGTCCAACGGAGTCCACGGGTGTTCATTCTTAAGACCAATCTCTAGGTAGAACTGACACTCGTGAGGCCGGTTCAGTATGTCCGTAGGGTAGTGAATGGCATATATTCTTTGTGACAGTAATCGTTTACCGCATTTCCCAGCGCTTCGCTACTCACTATCAGTGAAGCGACAATGAGGTACGCTTAGTCGAATAGAGTCAATTTTGCATCGGCAGCCTAATTGTTGATAGCAAGCTGAACGCTTTCACGTCATCCATAGAGCAGCATGTGTCGCTTCACGAAAACAAGATTCCGAAAAAAATTCCAGTCGGACGGTTAGGATGGGTAAGCAGCTGGTTAAAGAAGCACAATGTTAAATAAACCTTTTTAATTTATTTACCGTTACAAAATTAGAAACTAGAACAGTCATGTTCTTGTATAGGGTTCGTATCATTCAGAATTATAGGATGGATGGATCAGAGAGCTTCGATATTACATAGCTGGATCCTATTGGGTCCTGGGTTGAAACTTGGGCTTCTGCACATACTAAAAAAAGCTTCTGTAAAGTTTTCCTAAGCTAATTGGGAGATGTCGTTACGATCTGTTCTAGAAGAGATACCAAGCGATCTCACATTACGAGTTAATCTTTGACGCTTTGTGGGTGAGATTCATCGTAGCAGTTTTCTCCACTTTTTAAGGCTATCGCCAATGACCGGGAGAAGTGATCTTATTAGAAATTATTGCTTTTTTTAAGGAGTCTTGATTGTTTGAGTGTTTTATGTGCGTTTTATCTTGCAGCTGAAATCAAATTCTCCTAAACAGCCCGAAGGCGCTGTAAGTCTGTTTCAATTCTATCAACAGTGTACGGGCAGGTATAAAACGGTTTCAAACCCGTGACCGTTGGGATGGAACCTGGGCACTCCAAAACTCATCTACAGGTGCCTGATCAACAATGCAACCTATTTACACTTCGGTGAGATAACAGTACTTATCCTTCGGTAAAGCAACTCATATTATTCGGTACTGTTTTGAATGGCTCATTGAATAACATACAGAAGGCCTGTGCGTCCACCTGAACGTTTTCCTAGCTGAATAGGCCACATAATTTTGCAGAGTTTACAGACTGCAGGTTCGCTGACTCCTACAGATCTGTCGGGGTAGCAGTACCGCTGTTGTTGTCTTAACCATAGTGTGCAGCGTGACACAAGTCCAGACCTCCATAGAAGTAACCCTGATGTTCTGTGTTCCAATGAGTAAAGGAGAACAGCAAGGGTGCAAGACAATTTCGTGACAGGATTCTTAAAGCGGTACAAAAGTGATGGGGTTAAGGGAGTTTAAGGAACAATCGGCTTCAGTCTCTATCTGTGCCGCTGTTTCTCCATACTATATAATATATGTATAATCAAATGCCTAAAGTAAGCATCAAGTAACCTCTAATGAATAACGGATATAAAAATAGAAAGAAATGGAGGACACCGTGAGCTTAACGTGCCCAAAGCAAGAAGAAGATATCTAGAGTTTCTGAGCTGATGAGTAGGCCTGGAAAATAAGTGTTACACGAAAGTTCTGGAATGCAAAAATCGTGTAAGTTTAGCTGACTCGGTATTTCATAACGAAAAATCAAGTCAAGCCAAAGTCCTTAGTACTACCCAGAGAATACAGAGACTAGTTCTGGTCAGCATGTGTAACACTTATTACGTTGTTTATCTCTCTTAACCTTTATTTGATCACCGTTTTAGGCAGCTTTCGGGGAAGTGTGCGAGTAAAATATTTTGGAATACTTTGTATAGATATGTAGACGTAGCACAATACGAGGCGCTCTGGCGGAGCACATCAGTCTCTTAAGAGCATCAAAAACGAGTGATTCAGTTGGGTTCCAGGTGAGTCTCCTGTCAAAACCAAATTGTCATGCAGATGAGTGTATAAGTCAAGTTTTGGAATACTGTTTGTTTGGATTTCCAAAGCTAAAAATAATGGTATACAAAGTTGAATTTCTCTTCGAACTGAATCAACAAACTAGACTCCTTGCGTGATGGAACGGTAAAGAGTTTTTCTGCCTTTCTGAGGAAAAAAACTCAAGCTAAAAATGTATTGTGGTAATTCAGCTTGGTTGGAACTCGTGTCTGATCGATCGATATCATTCTTTCATGCCTGGAAGGATACTGTGGGTGTATCTATGGGGGATCCTTTGGGACGGAACCCGGTCGACACTTTTTGTGACCACATTTGAGCACTCGCCAAAGGTAAATGTACAATAATCGCTTTGAACAAAATACATTTCGATGGTATATTACCCCCCACGAATGGTGACGGATAGGCTGATCTTTATTTACCCGTAAGTTTGAAGAAGACAGGAACTTCGCCTTTTGATACTGCTGATAGCCAGAAATACCAAAGGTACTACATCACGCTCTAAGTATCGGAAACTTGCATAAATTTTGCGAGTTTCTGTCCAAATGTGCGTTAGTTCATTGACCGTTACACAGATATGGGAGAATTTGCGTCCCGGATATCCTGGCCAAGTAAAGTAAAATGCACGGCGGTAAACTACGGACAAAGAACTATCCCGATCGCTTCATCAAAGAACACATTACATCGGGTGATAAACTTGAAAGTGCTAATTACGATGCAAGTGACGTTCCGTACACTGGTGGTCATGTGGTAGTTTATTTAGATGGATGTCAAACGTGCAGACCAGTTGTGTGCAGAGGAGTTAGACAAAGCGACACTCAACTTCATCGTTCTAGGCCGTAGCGTGAAGCAAATGGCCACAGAAGCTGAAGTCTGTTGAGACCATTTTGATGGACCGCTTTGACTCTGTCCTCCAGGCTTAGAAAGACCCAAGGATTACTCTGGGACTGACTCGGACTTATTGCCCGGAGATGTTAACTAGACTTATAAATAATGCAAATCATGTAAACCTTCGTCGCCACTTTTAACCAAGGGTCTATTGCAGTTTTATGAAGCTTTTGATCACAACCTAACCCAATTTTGCTCGCTCGGATTATCTTCATTTGTAACAAGAGTTGACGAAATGAACTGAGTGGGCACATTCACATCGGTTCAGGGACATTCATTGTTTTTTTCCAGGTTAGGATTATTTTCGAGTTTTCACTCTTGCTTAACAATGTCTTCCATTTTCATGGCCCAAACAATTTGGTCATTATGGGTCTCCGAAGTGAGTGGTTGTCCGAAATTCTTCTCGTTCTAAGCTCTTTAATGAGTTGTTTGAAACCTTTCTTTTACCTAATGCCTTAAACTTCGCAGCAATAAGTGTCTGATTTGAGTGGGAATTCTGGGCTCTCCAGTGCTTTCCACTTCAGTGTTCAACTATCGAGTTACATTGCTTGGTACCATACACAGAAATTAGCTTTTCGATATCTCCTTCTTAAAAAGACTCACTATGGATTTTCTTGTCTACACATCGTTTTGTTTGTGACTGGTGCTCTGATCTTCCTAGACAGAGATGTGATTTAAAGTTTTGCAGTTTGCACGAAACTTTGTGATATTCACAAAAGTTGTTTGAAAAACCCATACGACTCAAGTATACCAGTCAGAATGTTTGCAAATGTCATCAAAACAATAACTTTCCAGGCGTCTCTTTTAGATTTGCAGACGGGAAATGTGAACACGGTCGCCTCAGTTCACGTCGTTTCCATATTTGCGCATGGATATGAGTTATAAGATTAACGCTTCTCGACAAGCACATCAGGCTGTCAATTCAGAATAAGATGGTACATTTTCTCCCCCAACCGGCAACATATTGCAAACTAATGTTATGGCATAGTTCTGGCAGGCTACTCATCTCAAACGTGAGATGACTTCACTTTTATGTGGAAAGCAAATGGGAATTTTTAAAAATCGCCATTTTGGCTACTTTTGCGAATGGCTTGTCTATCCACTTGTCGCCTGCTACACAGAACACGTTGAGTATTGGGGCGTATTCGGGAACTCAGCTGTAAACATAATATTTTGAATCCTCCCGTTGTCTAATATTGCGTCTTAGATAAGAGAGGAACCTGTTCGCTACAACTAAAACAGTATAAGAACTAAGTATATCTGGTCATTTACCTCCAAACACCACCTTTCATAGTGTTCAAATCGAAGGAGAATTTGGGTTCAGAATAGTGCAGTTTAAAAGCACACAAAGTTGTATTGTATTGAACCCAAAAGTTCAAATAAATTCACATCGTCTTTTTGCGAATAGCGCAGGAATTTCGCACCACACAACGCAAGAAAGACGGTCATACGACCGAAATTCTATCGAAAATTTTACCGTCACATTGAGTGTCACCAGTGACACGCCGCATCACTTCCATGCGATGTGGTGCCAACTCACATACTTGTCACTAAGATTAAAAAAATAGTTGCCTTTGGAGTGTATTAAGCGAATGACAGGGTAAACGGTAAGTCTGCAGATGACAAATACTGTTTTATACTTATGAGACCTGACCAACCACGAATTTCGGTCATATATTTTTGGAAGATTAGGTGAGATGAATGTGATGTGGTTTAGACACCATTTCCATCCTTCTGCATGCTAGACGTGTCAGGCCATGATGCTTCTATGTTTCAGTCTGAGCTAACCCAATGGTTAAGGCGCAAACTTACTGACCGTAATGTCAATGGTTCGGAGCCAGCCTAGGCGTCTCGACCGCTCCTGTTTAGGCTTGGGCAACCCAGCAGTACCTTGGCTCTCGTGTCCCGTTTGGGTGTCATAACAGCTAGGCACCAAACGAGTGTTACAACCAAACAACTATTAATAAACCATTATCAAGCTGAGATTATTCACTGGTAGAACACCAGAAAAACCGAACGACGGAAAGCATTCATTCTGAATTTTAAGTACACTTTTGTTACCAACAAACATGGACGACGGCAATACCCTCGACCTCTGCATTACGACTTCGTGTAGACAACATGACCTGGTCCACTTCCTTAACTACTTCAGGAATTAAGATAACGAAAACGAAGATGAATACACAATGCTCAGAATATAATCCACAATTGTTTTCTACCAAGCTAGTGAGTAGAGATTTGATAGAGCAGGCAAAATAACTACCTGGTTATGTCCAAATGCTCATTTTTCCAAATTTTCCCGGTCAGCTTTTATTCCGCAAAATTTTATTTTGTATGAAGGCCACGATCCCTGGCCGTAATTAAAACACCACCCATTATTCACCTAACCAGTGTGAAAGTACAAATCTGACCGCAACCAATTTATATCTCAGTTCACACCAGTGGAATCACTTACTTTTCTCTGAAGCCAATGTCTTCTGTGTCCAGGACTTTCACCAGCTGCCACTGAGGACCCATTATAGGGTCAGCACAGTGTCGGACCAATTTGATTCCACTGATGAAGCCCGTAGAAGGCGTTTACTCCCGAGGAGTGTAGTCGACCATTTCGGTTGATGTAGAGGTTTTCACTAATAAGAACTGATAACAGCGCGGCTTCTAAGGTGTACTATCAGTTCTTAGGGCGAATCTGTTCAAGTGAAATTCGAAAGATGATTAACCAGGCAGTAATCAGTTGATAAAAGTACCCATGATAAACATGCGGCCAACTCTTCGCTGATTGCCCAATACTTTTTACACGCTACCTTGTAGCCTCTATTATGCCTTCTACTCACTATCAAAATGTTTCAAACTTCCGAAAACATTTTACCATCCAAATCTGTTTGAGAGGTGGTCCGATGACGTCTGATGAGTAGACCTTGAAGATTACCATCAGAATGCTATCTAACACTATAGGCTTTTTGGTTCGTTGTGGTTGAATTTTTCTGTGAATCCTGTTTGCTTAGGATGTCCACGGTCCACGAGGTAGGGCGCTGAGGAGGTGTTGACTAGGGTATACAGCTAATGCTCAAAAAGACAGCTGATAGAACACCAAAGCTCCTTGTCTTTCCTCAAAGTCCATCAGTTTTTCAATGTGTGCCGCACATTATGGATTTTTGGACGTGGTTTTGACCTGAAGTAGGATGGATTGGGCGGAACATCCCACGGAATTCACCGGTAGTCAAGGCCATCTCCATGGTAGAGGTCATTCTTGAACAACATTTTGTTTAACCTCTTCTCACATAACGGGCAGTCGGTTGCCGTAGACTGTAAGAAATGTGTGTTCGGGCAGCTAGTCTTCGATCGATTCGATCTTTCTGTTAAAAAACACCCTTTTTAAATCTTGACATCTCATTGAATCAAAGTTATGGCGTCAACTCATAATTCTTCCACTGATTGTTTGGACAAAAGTAAAAGCTGAACTCTTATTTCTGGGTCAGTTATTTTATAGGTCTTATCCCAGGTTTAGCAATGGGGTAGAGTTTTACTTTTGCTCACACATGGCTGTGAGGCTACCAGCATTTTGCTTCTTGTCTCTGCCTACAGTGGGATGTGCAGGCTCTTATCGACGGGGCCCAGTGGAATAGGGTGGAAAATAGTCTTTTTGGAAAGCGGTGAAAGCACCATTCGAGTAATGGTTGAGCATATATTTTAGGTGGGTTTGGTGCAATGGATGTATTCCAACTCGTGCAGCGGACCAGCTGATTGCCATTCTCACGAAGTCTACCACACCGAAATCGTCAACAAATACAGTGGTGAATACGCACCAGTAGCTCTAGATTTCACATTGCAGTGGTCAGATACCAGAGGAATATCACAGTGAGGGACTTATTGAGCACACTTTGAAACTGCTCACGATATTAGAACATAAAACTTGAGCGCGCGAAGTGATCATTTTCAGAATGACCGTAATCCTGAATGTTGTCGAGTGACGTGAAGTTTATGGATTGCCTAGGGCCAGTGAGACTTCTGGAAAGTCCAGTTTACCGTTGGTCTGACTGTGACGGAATTATTGTAGAATATTTACGCATGAAAACGTTAATGACTCGTGCGCCGGGATATAGAGTGCTATCGAATTGACCACTGTAGACAAATCTATTATACTGCCTAGGGGCTTCCAAAGTCCGTGGAGGTACAGGCAATCTAGCATATCTGAGCCTGAATGAAGCACCTTGTAGACCTAAGACATGGGGGTTTTGTGCAGAAAATATCTTTAGTTCCGCACAGATTCTATCCAAACCCTTGCACATCCAAGTTTTACGGGGACCAAGACAGAGATCGTTTAAGCAGTATCGCAGTAGTGACCAGTATCCGCTCAGTAGTTTTCAACTAATCTGTCGGAGTTATCATCAGAATCTCGGCTGTTTATTTAGTGAGTTGCTCAATCAGTGGACGGTCAGCGCGGAACATCGTTATTGACATTCACTTTTGTCTGAAAGAACATCGATCAGAAGTCACGCTTTCCCTTGATATCATCTCTCGCCACGGTATCGAAGATACGTTTATTCGTTTCCGAAGAGATCCATCCGCTAAGAGATACGAAAGAATTTGCGGAATGTTTGACGTGAAAGCTTCTTATTCATAGCCACATAATTTTGGGATAAAACTTACTGCGACCCTGGCAATGGACCATTTAAAGTTCACGTTTACAAATTGTTTGTCAACGACAAAGAGCTTTCTTACACTGAGTTAAACTAATCTTCCCCTCCACAGAGAAAACAATTAGCTTGCACCGACTACAAGGTACCTACATCCAAATTGATAACAAGGCAGTTCAGTTCCACCCTCATTGTAGTTACATTATTTTCTCTCCAGGCTTGTTTGAAAATGGTTAGCGCTTTGGGCATCAAATTGTCAATATGGTTCCGCAGGAGTTTTGTCTTACCTCGATTTAGTGCATTACCCCACTTGTTGCTCAGGTTAGTGGGAAAAATCACTCAGTAAAGTTTACTAATTGGGCGACGTAAATCAGTAGTTCACTACAGATGCACTGATGAGGACTGTGTAGCTGTTTCGACAACTCAGGGAAATTGACTTATATGTATCAGCGTAGCCTCAGCGCACTGAGTTTTCATGTAACTAAGTTTATACCATGAGTTCTTCAAAGCTTGCTACTTATGCTACTAGTCAATCAATATTTGGTATTCCAGCCTTGGAACACAATTTGTCCAACGTCTGTCCGCAACCACAGACAAACGGGGCTAACCAACTACCTTGTGCGGCATATCCTTAGAGCGATTGCTTCAGACGACCAAACAAAAACTAGCCTCTTCAGCCAGAATATCACCTCTGGGAGGGTGCCTACTACTCAAATGAGCTTTCAAAACTGTCTTCCAAATTTTAATGTGAACAGCGTTTTATGAAACTAGCATTCAGGTGGTGGTAAACACGCAAACACTTAACTAATTTGCAGTTTTATCAGCCTATTAAAAAGTTATTGTGATTGCTCGACAGAATTTTCGTTTTGTCTGATTTCTGTTCATCAGGTATTCAACGTGCCATATCCACGACCGCGATATACTAGTGCACCGTGGTTAGCCTGCAGAATCGTCGCCATTCCCTGTCATCTAGGCTAGCATCAACAGGCGATTCATATGTCCCATACCTGACTCGAATGAGACACACAGAGTGAGATAGCTCATCATAAAGATGCTAAGAACACAGACGTGTTTGTACTTACTGGAAAATCGATAAATGTCGATTTGTATTTGAAACCCCATCCTCTGCTTCGATTTCACTGTAACCAGTTTTTTAGCAACTGTGAACTATTCAAAATATAGTGCTACGCGTTTTTCATAGTTTAAATTGTCAGTCAAACTACGTCCAGTCCAGCGCAGTTTGGTCAAGTCCGGATTTTGCTGCATTGTCGGTTTATCCCGAATCTACCCTCCGCTCGGGTGACCAATCTTCTGTTTTTAACACTTAATATAAAGCTTTTCGAATTCAGAAGAGAACTTTTAGTTTTGGGAGATCACTCACTCTACTCTTTTCAGTCACCGATTTTTAGACAACTTGAACGTACTCGTGCTCTGCAAAGATAGCCACTATAACATGATCGATCTGTTGCATCTAGTCATAAAATCCATGGTGTGTGTAAAATGGTGCCTCGTAAAGGTATCAGGATGGTAATTAACTTCGGGATTTGCTTAATATACACTGCCATTGGTCACTGGCCCACAACTCCAAGCAATCAGCTTGGGACTGGCATTGGAATTATGAGTGGCTAACCAATCACACCGATTACAGTCGGTTTGTTAACGCAGAAATGATGCTCACGTGTTCGTACATTAGCCCAATGTGACGGTCTCAAACACTGAATGTCTGCACAATGTAACTTGGTGTTGCTTGAGGCCGGGATGGCGTATAGGTTTCAAGCCTCAGTTCGTGATTTCACCTAGCATAGTGCTTGCACTACAGCAATCACTTTCATACTGCTGTTGTTTTTGTTCGAGCAGGAAATGCAACGTGTGTATCACTAAGGTTCACTGAAAGTGTTTCCTTTGTATTTTCGTGTTCTCTTAAAGATAACTAGCCGATAAGCTGCGCACTGTTCCGTGTCATTCTATTCATCAAGATGAGATAACTGAGCGTTCCACCTGTCGTTATAAATCCCTTAATTCTTAGAGTGAAGTCAGATTTTCTCTTTGTAAAGGAGTGCTGGGACTGAACGCCTGATAAACGATACCGGAATAGTGAATGACGATTGACTTAGGTGAAGATATACATTTTATTTCA